>JAINUG010000111.1:2895333-3105085 GCA_029706075.1 Aldrovandia affinis | reverse complement strand
AGGAGTTAATGACATTGGAGACAAGGGGGAGGATGTCCATAGCAATGGACTGGAAGAGGGGGGAAGGAATGGGATCAAGAGGGCAGGTGGTGGGACGGTGGGAGAGAACAAGTTGAAGGATGTCTGAGTCAGGAAGGGGCGAGAAGGAGTACAGAAGGGTAGGAGGTTTAGGTAGCGAGATGGGTGAGGGAGAGGTTGGGGGGAAGGAGTTGCGAATGACATCGACCTTCTCGTGAAAGAAGGATGAGAAGTCATCGGCGGTTAGAGAGGAGGGGGTGGGGGGGGAGGAGGAGGGGTGAGGAGAGAGGAAAACGTAGAATAGAGTTTACGTGGGTTGGAAACAGAAGATTGAATCATAGAAAGGAAAAATGCAGACTTAGCAGAGGAGAGGTTAGAGGAGAAGGAAGCCAGGAGTGTGTGGAAATCAGACAGAGCTACAGGGGATTTGGATTTTCTCCATTTCCTTTCTGCCGCTCGCAGTTTCAGTCGGTTGGCCCGAATGGAATCGGTTAGCCAGGGGGCCGGGGGGCGGAGACGAGCAGGTTTAGCGGACAGAGGACAGAGTAAGTCAAAGGAGGAGGAGAGGGAGGAAAGTAGGGGGGATGATGCTTCCTCAGCAGGTAGCTGAGAGAAGGCATCAGTAGGGGGAAGGGAAGATAGGACAGTAGCTGACAGGGCAGCGGGGGAGAGAGAGAGCGGAGGTTGCGACAGACAAGGACAGTAGGAGCAGGTGAAGATGGTTTAGGCACAGAGGGAAGGGGGAGGGAGAAAGACAGAAAGCAATGGTCAGACACATGTAGAGGCGATACCGTAATGTCGGGTGAGGCGCAGTTCCTGGTGAAGACCAGGTCCAGTTGGTTACCGGCCTTGTGGGTGGATGGCGATTCAGCCATGGTGAAGTCAAAGGACTGAAGCAGGGGGAGGAATGCAGAGGCCTGAGAGGTCTCCAGCGGCAGGTTGAAGTCACCGAGGAGTAAGACGGGGAGTGCCATCCTCAGGAAAACGCTGAGTAGGGCATCCATCTCATCTAGGAAACTCCCCAGTGGACCTGGAGGGCGATAAAGAACAATGATGTGCAGTTTACATGGAACAGTGATAGTGACAGCATGAAATTCGAAGGAGGAGGGTGAAAAGTGAGGAAGAGGAACAATACCAAATCTCCACAGGGGGGAGATCAGTATACCTGTCCCTCCACCTCTACCTGAGAGTCGTGGAGTGTGGGAGAAGGTGTAAGCAGCGGAGAGAACAGCAGGGGTGCTGGGGGTCAGAGCGGGCCTGCCAAAAAAAAGATTACGAGGTTCTCTCAGAGATGGGGAAAACAACTGTCTCTTGATGGGCGAGGCTATAGCATTTGTCTAATTATGTATAATAATCTCTGCTCTGCCGGAAATGAGTGGTGCATTGCCTGGCAGAGAGGCATTGAACCCCGAATGCATTTGGTTAAGTAAACTCTGCTTGAAATTTGATTGAATGTTCGGTTTTCTCATTTAGTGCAAGTGTTCTCTATCCTCTTTGAAGGTCTTTTGAATTCGTGAACCTAACAGTATCCTTCTGACTCCCTGATCAGAAATCTTGCGAGGAGCTCCTGTGCGTGGCCGGTTGATGGAGTGATGTTGCTTCCACTTATGGATAATGCCCCCAATGGTGCTTAATGGAAGATTCAGAAGTTGTGAAATAAGTCTGTAGCCAATTCCATTTTCATGTTTTGCAACAATCTGGTTGCGAAGGTCTTGAGCCCTTTGCTTTTACCCAGAGGTTTCTTGTGTGGCACCTTGGTAACAAAAAAAAAACCTTTTATACACTGCAAAAAAGGAATTTCAAGAAAGTAAAAAAGCCTTGTTTCTGGGGAAATTAGTCTTATTTTTTGTCTAAAAAGAAAATTAATCTTGTCAAGCATGTTTTGCCTTAGAAAAGTGATCTTATTTTAAGAAAATATATCCAACTTTTTCTTAATTAGACATTCCAGCTAATATTGAGCTAGATTTAACCAATAACAAGCTACCACAATGGTTTGGATGATATCCCAGCAGAGGAACAATATTTTTTTCCTTGTTTTAAGAGTAAGACCATTTGCACAACTTCTTAATTTAAGAATTTCATGAAATGACACCAAATTAAGTTTGTTCATCTATTTTTATTAAAGATGTGTGGCTATCACAGTAGTGGAATCATTATGTTGACAGAAAACAGAACCTGCCGCTTCACATTTCATCAATCAATCAACATTCCATATTATTACTATTAAGAGAATTGTAGTCTTGTAACAGCAAAATACAAATGACTGTGCTGAACAACAACTGCACACAATGGAAAAATACAGTTTAACATGACCCTTAACACAGCAAATGACAGACAGACAGACAGACAGACAGACAGACAGACAGACAGACAGACAGACACACACACACACACACACACACACACACACACACACACACACACAGGCGGATAGCAGAAAGTCAGTTCAGGTCCTCTAAGGAGGCCTATTAAGCAACTGATGAACTGTTTTAACATTTTTTTTTTTTAGATTTAGGTTATTTTCTCTGCATGATGATAGAAAATCATGCATGAGCCATTAACACTCATGTATCAGCTCTTGTCGGCCAATGATTAACAAGAAATTGCAACGCAAAAGTGTCAAAAACACAGCTATATCTATAAACAATATTTAAATCACAGTTTGTCCACCAAAAGGCACCATGTGAAAGTGAACCTTTTACAATACATCAGATGACGCTTTGTGTAGTCCAATCACATCACCCAGGTAATATTTCATAGGGACATATTCCATATCCTTGTGAGTAAAACTGTAATATGGAGTGAAATCTACAAGGTTATTGGCAGATATCAGTTCAGTTGCTTGTGCCATGTTTGGGATTTCTATTTTATATGCCATGTAATCTCTATCATAACAAATAGTATTGTGCTGCTGGAACTCAAAGCAATATAATGATGAATTTATTACATAGATATTTCTTACCAGTCCAAATTCAGGCAAATTATTAGAATTAACAGCACTCACAAGTAATGACTTCTCCCGAATATATTTGTTTCCATTTAGATTAATCCATTTAACAGATACTGCATTATTTACTTCATCATTTCCAAGGAAGGCCCTCATTTTTCTTTTAAGTATGACATGTTGCTTATTTCTGATGTTGGTCCCAAATTACACTCATTTGCAAAAATAGGGTGTTCAGAACTACTTGCATTCTGACAACATTCATACATTTGATTATGCCTTATCAAAGACTTGCAAACATTTTTTAAATTAATTTTTAAGGCCCATTGTTTAAAAAAGCAATGTTTTGATTCGAATCTCATGCACATGTGACGGACCATTGGTCCCAGTAGTTTAATCTGGGATGGAGCATGAATCAAATAGTGTTGTTTGGGAGTGATGTTGTTATCTGGGAAAAGGTTCTTCATATGGTTTAAATGCTGTTCAATGAGTGTTTTCAATTTGTCAATAGTCTGTAGACCAATAACAGGAGCAAACAAAATTTGAACAATCTCTACAAGTTCAAGAATGATTGTGTAGATGACAGAGGGGTGGTCATTCTGTTTCGCAACAGCAGGAATAACCAGCCATGTATTATCACATACACGCGACTTATTATAAACTATTGTGTAATTCAATAATGTTATTTATAGAAATTAATTTGGGCAAATGCGAAATAAACGTATTACGATCAGCCACTCCCCCCCTCCTCGCTGGAAGAGATGGTACGATCCAAATGTGTCTACGCAGTTTTTTTACCCTACCGCCAAACGACCAGCCGTTGCATTTGAAATGCACACACCTGCCGCTGTGACTATTCTGTAGTAGTTTGTGGACGTCAGTGAAGACAAATTATGGATGGACTGGACGACATTGCAATTGGCACACTCAGAGGTAAGCTATTATGTGTTGTATTAACGTTATGTCAAAGTTATGTTGTGTTTTACGTAGCTAACCTAGCTTGGCAAGTTAGGGGGGGAGGGGTCGTCTTTTGAGCTGACGTTAACTTACTCCTACAATATTTATTTCTTTTATATTTGGTATGTTTGTTGGCGCAAGGAGCTATGATAATAATTAGAATAAACCCATCCCTCATTTTTTCCGGCGTTTTTATGAAGTTTAAAGCAGCATTTTAATGGAAGTTGTTACCTCACGTAAGTGCCTTAAAACAGGGTTCCCGCGCTGGTCTTAAAAAGCCTTAAAGTCTAAAATCCAACAATCCGATTTTTAAGGCCTAAAAAAGTCTTAAATTTTAGTTATTAGGTCTAAAAAATGAGATGCTAGGTCTTAAAAGTGAGATTAGCTCTCTATTGTGTTAAAAATGTTTTGAGTGTCCTGCAAAGAAATCAGTCCTATCTATTTACACGGAAATTAATCAAGCTGGAACCAAAAAATGTAAATTCGCTGCCCCCGGGAGAAATTATTGGCGAACGAAGCTACGTATCGTTCGAGTTGGTTGAACGTAGACAAGAGCTAGCTAGCTAACTACTCGTGTTTTGTTTTGAGTTTCCTCGCTATGTAATTTGATAAGCCATGGGCAAGTGTAGGTTTAACTTAACTTCACTTTCACTGTCTTTATCCATTTTCTTCACTGCTCGGCTCAACCGTGCTCAACGTGCTTGCTAAGTGCAACTGCAAAAACAGTCCCCTCTCAAACAATATCCCGCGGTGCTACGTTCCGCCGCTTGGCGTTCCCGACCTTGCTACATATTCACCGGTATTGCGGTATTATGAAAAATTCATATCATAAAAAATAACACCGGTATGGTGCACCGCTCAGCACTACTGCAGACCCTATATTTGAGTAGAAGTATCAATACCACATCGTTAAATACTTCATTACAGATCAAAAATCTTGCATTTAAAATCCTCCATAAAGCATTAAAGTTAAAGCACAATTTTATTCTGCAAAATGTGTCAGTTTTCTTCAAGTAAATTTAGCTGGTAATGCTTAAGTGGGTTCTAAATGCAGGATTTTACTTGGGATATTTGTATTTTGTGGCAGGGCTCTAGACTAACTTTTGATACCAGTGAAAGAGTTATAAAGTTATAACCCGAAACACAGGAAATGTCACAATGTAAAAATGAATCGGTAAAATATTCTCACTTGTAATGTACACAAGGTTGAGTGAATTCAGTGATAAGTTCAGTGTCTTGGCACTAAATGTAACTTCTCTATGTTCCAGCTGCTAATACTGGAGAGGAGTTACTGCCTTCACTCTCCGGGATGACATCAAAGATCTGTTTCCCGGTCCTGAAAATTTCCTGAGGCGCCGGGCTATATGGCTTGTTGTGAATAAAGAAGAAGAGGTCAGTTGTATATCTATTACAGTATAACAAACCTCAGTACACCCCTGTACAATATCACTAAAATGTAAAATAAGTATACATCCGGTCCATTTAATAACATTTTATTTATCTTTAGCCAAAGCCCAAGAGGAATGAAGCTAATTCATTTGAAAAAGAGAAATGTTTGATCAATTAAAAATTATGAAAGGTCCACATTAAGAACCAACTGCAACAGCTTTGTTCTTCTTGGGCTTTGGCTAGAAACAAATACAATTGTATTAAATTGGCAGGATTTGTAATTATTTAACATTTTAGTTATATTGCACAGGGGTGTACTCACTTCTGTTGCTTTGAGATCTATTCAACAATAAATGTAAAATTAAGTGCTTATGCAACTTTTTAAAAATCCTTTAAATCATAATGCATGTTCATTTAACTGACAAGTAAAGGCACATATTGATATTCATATATGAAGTTATCCTATGAAATGTCTAAGTGTAAATGTATTTTAGGCAGAGACTGCTGCTGAACTACAACAACCATTAACCACTGGAGGCACTGACATTTCGAAAGAGGAGCCCAACACTTCAAAGTTTGTGACTATGTCCAACCCAGAATACATAGTCTTCACGGACAGTGAGCTTGAACATGTGCGACGCTCCTACTTCGAGCAGAAGCGGCTGGGGACTGAGCACAGCGTGGCCTTATCCAAGGAGCTCCTTTGCCGACTCATAAGAAACACAATGACTAATATGATTTCAATCGCAAGGGCCACAGAGGACTCCAGATACCCCAGCAAACATGAGGTCAATGCCATGGCGAAGCGATTGGTGGAGTACTACCCAATGATAAAAGACAGGTCATCATCATCAAACACTGAGTGGGTAAGTAGTAGCTTTTTCTCACTATTGCTCATATTTGATGTTTACGGTAAAAACTTGAATCTTTTAATGCTTACTATTTGTACCCTTCAGGAACATGTTTCTAAAAAGCTCATGAAGAGACTCTCAAATGTCAGAAGTCCAAGGAAGGCCAAGGTTCCTCCTTCAAAGAAACCGCGACAGGATGGGGATATCTATGCAGATGTTTCAACAAGTGACTATGATGGAGATTCCAGTGCATCAACCATTATTCTGGAAAAGTCACCTGTTAGAGCCAGCACCCCAGTGCAACACCAGGATAGCAGTGATGAAGCATGTATGTATTTAATACGATCTGTATGCATCTGTGTCTTTGGTAGAGAAAACCTTTTTAAGAAAACATACGCCACCAGCAAGTGGAGATGCAACAGCTTTAGTGTCTGTCCAGCGATTCGAGTATTTCATTGTTCAATATTGCAATATAATAAGTGCATAAATGAATAAATCCTGTTACTTCCTGAGTTGCTCCCTAACAGTCTAACACCCCCCTCTTTTTATGCCTTCAGCTGGTTCAGTTAACCTCTTGGACAGCCAGAGAACCCAGGCAAGACACTACAAGACTCTTCAAATATTATACAAGTCCAAGAAGCCAAACAAAGCTGCGGTAACTCATTTGCTGAACCTGGAGTTTGAGTCTAGAAGACGCTTCATCACCTACGATGTTTTAAAGGAGCAAGACAGACCGACAAAGATTCTAGAGGCTTACCCATGTTTCAGAGAAATGGATCATGTAAGTAATTTGAGTAGAATATAAATCCTTTATTGTTATTGTATTAGATATAAAGGAAATTAAGTAAATGCTCACCCCCTGTAAACAGTTCATTATCAAACTGTTTAACCAGGACTCATAATAGAGATTATTTTGTATTTATCTGTATTTGAATGTATTTTTCAGGTCCTGGATGAGCTGCGGAGAATTATTCAACCTACCAATTCCCAGTACATCTCTGAGATGAAGGACAGATGGGAAATCTTCTACTCAAAGGTCCAGTTTTATGGTATCATGAAGAAAGCCATGAAGCCTCCAAAAACTTTGAATGGAGGTGAGTTCACAATGCCTTGATTTGTCCAAGTTTATATTTTGTGATCTCATGAGTGGTTATTTATGGTACTGCTTGTATTGTGCCTTTTCTGTCAAACCAGTGGAGCATGCTGCAGCTGTGTTCAGAGCCCTGCCACTGCTCTTCCCATCCAGCACCATGCCACCTAGAAAGCTGGGCGCAAACAGCGAGGCTCTTTTCCATGTCCTTACGGTGAGACTTGCTGTATTGTATTTTATACTGTATGTTGCAGTTATTCATACATACATTATATGTTCTGTTTGGTTATTCTTTGTGATAGGTGTTTGTCATTTTCACAATGACAAAAGTTGAAGTGTTGTCCATGCTGTAATTTTGGAGGAGTAGCTTTATTGAAACTAGCGGTGGTGTTTTCAGTATTTGCAATGTTCAGCAAAGAATATATATACAAAATATTTTCCCTCAGATATCAGGGGTTAATGCGGCTAGGTTTTTATGGATGTAGAATTATCATTTGACCATTCAGTGTCCTAGTCCAGGTCAAGGTGTGTGTTACTTGTGTTTTTCTAATCTTCTACATTGACTTTTGTCATCTAGACTTCAGAAGACCCTGATGGTTTCCTGCACCAACGACCCCTGTCTTGTCCAGTTGTGGTCATTTCTGAAGACAACTGCATGATCGCCATTGGGAGCACGCCAGTGGCCACCTTCGACAGTGAGAGGTTTCACGAGGGACTGTTCTACCTCATGGCATATTATTATGCCCTTCACCTCACTTACCCGAAGTGTATTTCCACACTGCTCTCAGTATTGCAAACTGAAATTCTCCAAGATTCCATCCATGAAGGAGATTCAACCCCCTCCTACAAAAAAGCCATTGGCGAGTGGAAGTCCTTCATTGAGTGAGTGAGTGAGTGAGTGAGTGAGTGAGTGAGTGAGTGAGTGAGTGAGTGAATCTCTTTTCTTTCTGTTCTCCTTTGTGACAAAAATCTGTTTCAGTTAGTCTTGCCACATGTTTATTGGTGTTATTTCTAAAAATATATATTGTTCCTCTGGGATATTTTGCAATTTTGTGTTTTTATTTTCTAATAGGGCCGCAACTAACGATTATTTTCATTATCCATCAATCTGTTGATTATTTTCTCGATTAATCGGTTAGTTCTTTAAAAGGTCAGAAACATTTTCAGTTATTGTTTCCCAAAGCACAAGATGCAATTTAAAATGTCTTGTCTTTTCTCGACCAACAATCCACATCCCAAAGATACTGCATGCAGTTTACTTTCATAGAAGACTGAAGGAACTAGGACCAGGAACCATGTTCATGTAGAGTTATAATGCAGTCTGCCGATGGAGAAAGTGGTTGAATGTTGTCAAATGCTTTTCAATGCAGCAGTTGGGATTTTGTCTTAATAAAAAAAGAAGCTAAAAATAAGAATGCCTCTGGTGCCTTAATTTAAGACAATGTCACTTATTTTTACTATGCTGTTTGAAGAAATTGTGTCTTATTGTAAGATTTTTTTGCTAATTATTAATCTTGATTTAAG
Organism: Aldrovandia affinis; assembly: GCA_029706075.1. NCBI lineage: Eukaryota > Metazoa > Chordata > Actinopteri > Notacanthiformes > Halosauridae > Aldrovandia > Aldrovandia affinis. The sequence continues at coordinate 3,096,312 of JAINUG010000111.1, read as the reverse complement.
GTATACATTCTTAAAGTCAGCTCAATTAACCCCCTGAGGTCCGTGCTAAGCTTTTAATGTTTTTAGATTTTGGCATGGTCTGATATTTATCTCAATTTCATCAATTTAACACACACTTACTCCAAAGTGTTTGATATTTTTATTTGAAGGACAATCACAGCTACATTTGTATGCCATCAATAGTTTGGTCAGTATCATATGCAGCTTGTAAATAGATCTACAAACACACAAGTTAAAAATAGTAAATTTTTCTGCTGTCACAAAAGATGTGAAAGCACACACTAAACTATAGTGACGAATTGTTTTGCCAATGTGCGTTTGTTCACCAAGGTCTTGGTTATGTAAGGGTGTGAAAATAGTTTAGCACATCTGAGATCTAAATAGCTAAAAACCTGTTTTTATCAGAACTGGTCACATTTATTTCAGGCTGTGGGAGGGCTAAATGCTAAATACCTGAATATTCATTTTGGCTCTTTGTTACGTTGCAACACGCGGAATGTTTGGCGTCACAACACGCGATATTCATAGGCTATATTTTCACGAGTATTTGAAAACAAGCGAAATAAAATTAATATCAGCATAGACTGTTGCTGGCAGATTGCAAGCGTAAACACAGACAAGATGTAAAAAAATAAAAAAACAAGCGAAATAAAATCAATAGCATAGACTGTTGCTGGCAGATTGCAAGCGTAAACACAGACATACGATATATTTTATAACATTTTACGCTGTTTGAAAAGTATTTTGTGTGCCTATTGCAATTTGTTACATTGCGACATGCGGAATATGTAGTCACAAGGCGCGGAATTCATATATTTTCACGAGTATTTGAAAATATACTCGTGAATATACTGTTGCTGGCAGATTGCAAGCGTAAACACAGACATACGATATATTTTATAACATTTTAGGCTGTTTGAAAAGTATTTTCTGTGCCTATTGCAATTTGTTACATTGCGACATGCGGAATATGTAGTCACAAGACGCGGAATTTATATATATTTTCACGAGTATTTGAAAACAAGCGAAATAAAATAAATATCAGCATAGACTGTCCTCTTCAGTTTGTGTTGTTTATGCCGGCGTTTTCACACATGGCCCGACCACCTCCCCGAAATTAGCACCTCGTTAACATGTCAATAGAAGGGGGACGTTACTAAAAGGTAAAAAACAGAGTAAAAAGCAAGGTTTACTTTTGGTCTAATTAAGCTAATTTTAAAAATCCCATTTGATTTGCCAGTGCTCAAATCGGAAAGTCGCGATTCTAAGGTTTCTGTCAATGTTTTTGCCGCGTGTGTATGATAAAATATCGCGAAGTTAGAAATAGTAATATACTTGTATTGCTGCTTGGATCGGCGCCGATCCAGCCGACCTCAGGGGGTTAAGAGACCAATGTATCTAGTTTGAAGAAATTGTGACATTGTAAGCTTTTCTGGCTAATTATTAATCTTGATTTAAGGTATAAATGCTTAAAGGCAGCTCAAACAAGAGAAAAAAATACTAATTTTAAGTTAATCTATCTTAAATGACTAACTTTGTATTGCTTGTTATAAGCACAACTTACTTAAATTTGGTCTCTCAGTGGCTAGATTCATGTCCTAGTTTTAAGAATTCTAGTCAAGCAAAATTGGCTTACCCCATTGGCAGATTTTTTTGCTTGATATAAGACAATTTGATTAGATTTAAGAATATTTGGCTTATTTCTAGTGGGGGTGTTTTTGCAGTGTAGCCCATCAATATTCTAACCCAGCTGACATTAATTAGCACAGATTGGAGGTAGAGTTGCCTCCTAATTAGTTATGGTTTTCAGCTGGTTCCTTGCTGTGGTGTACTGCTTTTTCCGGTTTCATTCCACATAACTCTTTACATATGGACTTTAATGTTTAGATTTTTGCAGTTAATACCAAAGTCTGGTGCAAAGTTCACTTGAATAGGCTCATTGGAAAAACATTTACTGGACAAAATGTTGGTGTTCAATACTTCTTTTCCCCATTGTAATCCCAATTAGAGTGACATGGTGTGTGGGGGATTTAATCTGCAGAACTAAGGCTTGAGATAGTGGACAGTTAAAGTTTAAGCCTGACGGGTAAGGTGTCATACTACCTGGTCATATTAGCCAATAGCGTGCGCAACAGTTCCAATTAAAGATGTACACAGAACAGCAACTTCTCCACAAACAGCTTTATTTAAGAAACATTTCACAGCTTGATAGCCTGATGCAGAGTTCTGAATCTCCACACGACAGCGAGCACCAGGGCAGAGACAGCAAGTACAGCCAAAGCAGCCACTCCCAGCAGACCATAGCTGAGAGACTGGGGCACTAGGGATGGAGACATCACATGAGTAAACGATTTCACAAGAGATTAGACTGAACCTCCACAGGAGCTGCTGCCTCACCCTGATGGTCACTGTCCGAGACCATCCTGTCCAGAGCAGCAGGCTGGGAGGTCACGATGATCACCTCCTCACTAGAAACCATGGCCGTCTCCCGCTCAACTGCACTCCTTTAGTAGCATGTCTCCCTGAAAGGAAGAGAGGCAATCACTACCCTCGTTCACCCCAGAATTGCTCAGTGACAAATACCCAGCCCTTCCACTCACTGTGCCTGCCACATCTGCGTTCACAGCTGTCAGTAGCAGAGGGGTGACATACTGCTGTACTACAGTGGATGAAGACCTGTGAGGAAAAGCCACAGCTTTAATGCTTCAACTGACACCATGCAAGAGCCAAAGTTCAGTAACCATGTTAAGACAGAGCCACCAATTTCTGGTTTTACAGTGTAGATGGCTCACCTAGACATTTAATGATCATAAAGTCTGAAGCAGACAGGTGGTGCAGACATTACCGTTTCCTGCTGGGAGGGCAGAAAGACAGCATCAACGAAGGTGAACATCTGGAAGATGAACCGCTTGTAGTGGGTGGGGTTTGGTAGTCCAGAGGAGTGATCCACAGGGACTAAGGTGGTCAGGTACCGGTCATCATGGTAGGGACACCTGGAGAGACCGAGTGAGGGGGGCTGCAAGACCAGCAGGACAGACAGTGGGTCAGGGTCAGGGGTTTAGTTACCCATCAACCAGCAGGGTCCACTGGGGCAGGCTGACGGGGCTGGAGGTGGACGTGGCCCAGCAGTGCTCCAGGGTCAGAACGATGTTGGGATCAGTCCTCCAGGATGCGAACTTCCACATAGACAGGGTCCCGCAGCACCTTAGTCACAGGGTAGTCTGCCCCACTGTAGTAGGAGCTGTACACATTGGCTACAGAGACCAGGAAGGACAAGTTAACACAGCATGTCAAACATGGTCCTCAGGACCACAGTAAACAATTCATCCCAATTGATCAGAATACCAAACAATTTCTTTGACACTAGGCTTCACCTAGAACACCTTTTCTGCAACCTATAACAGCTGGTACTGGTTAGCTGATGGGAAACCCTCAAGTCAGTAACCCCTGTGCCTAAATGAACTTCCTGAAGAGCTCAAGCCCAAACTCAACACATTAAAAACTAGGCTAAAAACCTTTATGTTCTGCATCATCTATGACTAAACACTAGCACCTTGATTTACTTTTAATCATTTGTATACATTTCATTTTTTAATCTTTTTATATCTTATTTTTATAACATATTCACCCATTTGTATTTTCTTAGCTACTCTCCTTGTTCTGTATTTTCTATGCTTTGTGTAAAGCACATTGAATTGCCATCGGTGTATGAAATGGGCTATACAAATAAACTTGCCTTGCCTAAATGGAATGAACCAGCATACAAGTCTGGTTTATAGAAAGTGCTCAAGTGAAGTAGAAGATTTACCATCAGAGCATCCTTTAGCATCACATTGACCATTAGCCAGTCTGAGCTCCACACTTAGGGGCCTTGAGCAGTCACTGGTAGGGAGGAGGCACTGTGTTCACCTCAGCCACAAGGGAGACCACCTCACTGCCAAAATACCTGCACTGGAAGGACAACCTGGAACAGGAGAGAACCACAGTGCAGTTAGGTACACAACCAGAGAACATGAAGAGAATTCCCCCCCACACTTACTCATGAACACTGTCCCTCGTTATGGAGCCCAAGGGTCCACTCGCTACTTCATAAGACGATGACAGCCCGTTCTCGTAGACCACATAACCCCTTCCTCCTGCAAGAGGATAGGCAAGAGTCAGTGTTGACAAGCAACCATGCATTGAAGCCAGTTCACATGCTCGGAGAGAGATAAACCTACCCTCATTGTGGTGCCACAGGCACTGACTGGGAACTGGAAGATGACAAAGGCAGGGGTGGTGCCAACAGGGCGACAGGGAGCCACGTCGCCACCCTCCAGCAGGCTCACGGAATCAAGGCTCAGCCGTGGCACGGTGGTTTCACTGGCCACCACAACCACAAACTGACCATCTCGAAGACACTGGACCGTCACTGGGGTAGGAATATCAGAAGCATCAAAGAAAAGTACAATTTTGGAGATCACCAGTAATAAGCCATTCCACAGCATTTAATGCTCACCCTCCTTAGCGTAGAAACACTGAGCTCGGTCAAAGCAGCAGTTGATAGCTTCACAGCCAGCACCATCGATACCAGTGTCTCCACACTGCACCCTCTCAATGTCACTGACCTGGCATCTATGAAAAGGAGCGTCTCCAGTTTGTCCTTTGAAATACTTATCTTGGTGCATCTGTGCCGATGCGATGCCCAAAAGCACAAACAAAACCCACATCTGCACGCTACCCTGAAGCTGCTCCATGATGAAATGAGACAAAGCAATACTGGGAAGCCTTCCTCAGGTGTTTAAATACTGCAGCACACTGATTGTCTCAGGTGTGTAATTAGATCATGAGAATTCCACACACTGATTAGTGGCAAAGAAATGTGTTAATTAAGGTCTAGGCCAGCGGTTCTCAACCTCGTCCCTGGGGACCCACTGTGTATGCTGCTTTTTTTTTACAGCCAATATCTTGATAAATTAAGGTTATTGAAAACGTGTGCAAGTTCTACCATAATGTTTTCCTTAAACTTATTTTAACACAAATTAATAGGCTTGCAGGTTTGGCTCATTTTCCACAAATAGTTTAGTTTCAGTGACCAGGTGTCCACATGTTGAACAAGTAGGCCCCCATTGATTTTACCTGACAGTCTGTAATTTAATCAATTAAAAAGGTAACCTCTTTCTAAAGGAATGATGTGTCATTTAGCACATAAAATTAGAGCATTAGTTGATCTGACTGATTTAAAGTCCTCTTTAATAGAAATTAGAAGCACTAATTAAGAACATTTAACAGCTAGTTACAATTCAGAGGTTGGAATTATGGTTGGAATGAAAATCAGAATACACAGTGGGTGCCCAGGACCGGGGTTGTCTGTTTTGACAAGTTTTATTTAAATGCATTGAAATAGTTTTGAGTCAAGTTGGCTGAGGTAGTGAACTAGTTACTTGTTTTAATAGTGAGTAGAATTGAAGGTGTACATTTAATCTTTAGTTTTACAGAATATGCAGAATTTGTTTCTTCATAGATGGAGGAGCCTTCACTATAGGAATGGGTTGGACTTTGCATAACTATGTGGTTGACATGTGTGCATTTTTATGTTTAGGATACCGTTTTTGTAAAAAAAAAACTGCTGGTATAAACTACATACAGCAATTGTGTGGACTTATTGCCTGCTGCACAAGAGTGTGATAACTTGCAGGTAAGCTAATTGATGAGAATGCTCCTCGGTAAATTAATAATTTCAGGCTGATTTAATCCAACAGGTGTTAACAAAGGGAAGTTTATTTTGTGCAAAAGGTATGGAGTAGTACGGTTTGAAAGTGGTTTGTTCTTCAGGTTATGGTTCTTATTCACTGGAGGTGCTATTATGAAAATAACCCTGAACATAACTTGTGCAAGTCAAATGTGATCTTACAGAAACTGACCCTAATTGAATGTCATAGGCACATTTTACATTTTCATTTTAAGCATTTAGCAGACTTCTCTTATCCAGAGCGACTTACAAGATGTGCATTAATACAAGGTAAGAACAATCATAGTTAGCGCACAAGATCAGTGCAGTAATACAGCAATAGACATCATTGCAGGCGACTGCGTATCATACCTGTAACACTGGGAAAGAAAAGGTTAGTGTTTTTTTAGTTTTTTTATATAGTGTAGAACAAGTAAACAGTGGTGACGACAGATTGACTAGATGGACAGTGTTCAGTGGTAGTGGAGTCTGAAGAGGTGGGTTTTGAGTCTCTTGCGGAAGATTGGAAGTGATTCCGCAGTCCTGACCGATTGCGGGAGGTCGTTCCACCAGCGAGGGACCAGGACAGAGAAGAGGCGAGACCGCGAGGAGCGGCTGCCAGGTGCCCGGAGGGATGGGGCAGTCAGTTTGCCAGAGGAGGTGGAACGGAGGGGTCTGGTTGTCCAGGGTCACTCCAAGGCTCCTGGAAGACTGAGACGGAGACACTATGGAGCCTTCCACAGTGATTGACGCATCAATCGTCGGGGAGCCCTTCGCAGGGAAGAAGAGCAGCTCTGTCTTCCCCAGGTTCAGCTTCAGGTGGTGGGTGGACATCCATGCGGAGATGTCAGCCAAGCATGCAGAGATCCATGCCGGGACCTGGGTATCAGATGGAGGGAAGGAGAGAAAGAGTTGAGTGTCATCAGCATAACAGTGATAGGAAAAACCATGAGCAGAAATAACAGAGCCAAGTGACTTGGTGTACAGAGAGAATAGGAGGAAGCCTAGCACCGAGCCGCTGCGGGACTCCAGTAGAGAGGGTGTGGGGAGAGGAGAGGGATCCTCTCCAGGCCACCTGGTAGGACCGGTCAGCCAGGTAGGACTCAAACCATGTCAACGCAGATCCAGAGATTCCCATCTCGATGAGAGATGAGAGCAGGATCCGGTGGTCCACGGTGTCGAAAGCTGCCGACAGGTCGAGGAGGAGGAGGACGGAGCTAAGGGATCAGGACTTAGCCCCGTGAAGAGCTTCAGTAACCGCAAGGAGAGCAGTCTCTGTGGAGTGGCCTGCTCTGAACCCAGATTGGTTGGGATCAAGCAGGTCATTCTGTAAGAGATGAGCAGACAGTTGATTATAGACAGCCCGCTCTAATGTTTTGGAAAGGAATGGGAGGAGAGAGACCGGTTGGTAGTTAGAGATGACAGCAGGATTCAGAGAGGGTTTTTTGAGGAGGGGGACAACATGAGCGCATTTGAGGGAGGAGGGGACAGAGCCAGAGGAAAGAGAGGAGTTAATGACATTGGAGACAAAGGGGAGGATGTCCATAGCAATGGACTGGAAGAGGGGGGAAGGAATGGGATCAAGAGGGCAGGTGGTGGGACGGTGGGAGAGAACAAGTTGAAGGATGTCTGAGTCAGGAAGGGGCGAGAAGGAGTACAGAAGGGTAGGAGGTTTAGGTAGCGAGATGGGTGAGGGAGAGGTTGGGGGGAAGGAGTTGCGAATGACATCGACCTTCTCGTGAAAGAAGGATGAGAAGTCATCGGCGGTTAGAGAGGAGGGGGTGGGGGAGGAGGAGGGGGTGAGGAGAGAGGAAAACGTAGAATAGAGTTTACGTGGGTTGGAAACAGAAGATTGAATCATAGAAAGGAAAAATGCAGACTTAGCAGAGGAGAGGTTAGAGGAGAAGGAAGCCAGGAGTGTGTGGAAATCAGACAGAGCTACAGGGGATTTGGATTTTCTCCATTTCCTTTCTGCCGCTCGCAGTTTCAGTCGGTTGGCCCGAATGGAATCGGTTAGCCAGGGGCAGGGGGGCGGAGACGAGCAGGTTTAGCGGACAGAGGACAGAGTAAGTCAAAGGAGGAGGAGGGAGGAAAGTAGGGGGATGATGCTTCCTCAGCAGGTAGCTGAGAGAAGGCATCAGTAGGGGAAAGGAAGATAGGACAGTAGCTGACAGGGCAGCGGGGAGAGAGAGAGCGGAGGTTGCGACAGACAAGGACAGTAGGAGCAGGTGAAGATGGTTTAGGCACAGAGGGAAGGGGGAGGGAGAAAGACAGAAAGCATGGTCAGACACATGTAGAGGCGATACCGTAATGTCGGGTGAGGCGCAGTTCCTGGTGAAGACCAGGTCCAGTTGGTTACCGGCCTTGTGGGTGGATGGCGATTCAGCCATGGTGAAGTCAAAGGACTGAAGCAGGGGGAGGAATGCAGAGGCCTGAGAGGTCTCCAGCGGCAGGTTGAAGTCACCGAGGAGTAAGACGGGGAGTGCCATCCTCAGGGAAACGCTGAGTAGGGCATCCATCTCATCTAGGAAACTCCCAGTGGACCTGGAGGGCGATAAAGAACAATGATGTGCAGTTTACATGGAACAGTGATAGTGACAGCATGAAATTCAAAGGAGGAGGGTGAAAAGTGAGGAAGAGGAACAATACCAAATCTCCACAGGGGGGAGATCAGTATACCTGTCCCTCCACCTCTACCTGAGAGTCGTGGAGTGTGGGAGAAGGTGTAGGCAGCGGAGAGAACAGCAGGGGTGGCCGTGTTCTGAGGAGTGATCCACGTCTCCGTGAGCGCCAGGAACTGCAGGGAGAGTAGTGAGGCCTGGGCCGAGATGAAATCAGCCTTCCGGACGGTGGACTGGCAGTTCCATAGTCCGCCTGCTACCACCACGTCAACACCGGGAGATCTAGGAGGGTGGGTGAGATTGGACAGATTACAGGTGTGGGTAGAATCTTTCCTTCTAGACAATCTAGAAGAGGAGACATGGACTGGGATAGGGAGGTAGCATGTAGTGTTAGATGCAGAGGAAGAAGAACAGGGAGATTCAAAACTATGATACTTACCATGCGGCGAGCACTCCCTAGCTGACTGCTGCAGGTAGACTCCTACGTCTTTGTCCGCCGAGTCTTCGTTCGGTGAGGCTAGGAAGGTGAGGCTGCCGCAAAAAGCTGCCGCTATCCACAACTATGGTTGCTAATATAGCCGAGTGATGCTAGGCACTAAGTGGCGAGTGCCACCTGACAATAATACAGACTAATTAACAACTCCCAGGTTCCTTCCGCTACTCAAGGAACGCTCAACTACAAACACGGGCTGATATAATAAAACCGATTGAAAACAGCTAAGTAGCAATCGGCTTTGAAATAAAACTACTAAGCAGCGATAGAAGCTAATAACCGCTAATAACTCAGTCAACATACTTTTAATTTCAGCAGTCTAATGCACAGGGTAACATTACATTGATTTGCATACCAAATACTGATGGATATTTAAAATGAAGCAATGTAAACTTGATGTGATGAGACCGATTCCATCCGCGCTTCAGACCTGCAACCTTCCAGTTCCCAAACCAGTAATTGGGAGTGCTATTCAAAAGTCTGTCTCCTTTGAAAATATACTCTACATCTTTGGTTTGTGAATAGCTGAACTGGGGGTTTAGTTTCTGAATTCGATGGTTTATAGGAGTGGTATGTATTTACAATGAAACCCAAAAACGCTACGATACTGGTAGGCAGGAAATTAACACAAGCACCTCAACCATCTTGTCCTATGCTCTGACAAGGCTTACAACACTGCTACATTACTGTTAGTCTACTAGAACGTACCCACCACTGGGCAGGCAGGCTGCTGAGGCACCAAACCAGCAAGTTGGCCCTTCAATGGGCAGACACCATCATTGACATTTGTGTATTCAATCTTCCAGCAGCAGATTGCATTGTTTGACATGGATAGCAGCAAAGTCCAAATCCATAAAGAATGAATCCCATAAGTTATGCAGCAGTAGTGGTTCAGCTAGCACTCCAAAAGGCACAAACCTAACAGCTTGTGAATAAGTTGTGCTTCTGCCTGTACAGAAGGGCCCAGTCAATTTGCAACTCCAGCACAGAGAGATTGGGTAGCCATGCATCTGGCTGAGAAGCAACCCCTCACATGAATGGTCTCAAGATGCTTTACTGTTGGCATGACACAGGACTGATGGTAGCGCTCACCTTTTCTTCTTCGGACAAGCTTTTTTCCGGATGCCCCAAATAATCGGAAAGGGATTCATCAGAGGAAATGACTTTACCCCAGTCCTCAGCAGTCCAATCCCTGTACCTTTTGCAGAATATCAGTCTGTCCCTGATGTTTTTCCTGGAGAGAAGTGGCTTCTTTGCTGCCCTTCTTGACACCAGGCCATCCTCCAAAAGTCTTCGCCTCACTGTGCGTGCAGATGCACTCACACCTGCCTGCTGCCATTCCTGAGCAAGCTCTGCACTGGTGGTGCCCCGATCCCACAGCTGAATCAACTTTAGGAGACGGTCCTGGTGCTTGCTAGACTTTCTTGGGCGCCCTGAAGCCTTCTTCACAACAATTGAACCTCTCTCCTTGAAGTTCTTGATGATCCGATAAATGGTTGATTTAGGTGCAATCTTACTAGCAGCAATATCCTTGCCTGTGAAGCCCTTTTGGTGCAAAGCAATGATGACTGCACGTGTTTCCTTGCAGGTAACCATGGTTAACAGAGGAAGAACAATGATTTCAAGCACCACCCTCCTTTTAAAGCTTCCAGTCTGTTATTCTAACTCAATCAGCATGACAGAGTGATCTCCAGCCTTGTCCTCATCAACACTCTCACCTGTGTTAACGAGAGAATCACTGACATGATGTCAGCTATTCCTTTTGTGGCAGGGCTGAAATGCAGTGTAAATGTTTTTTTGGGGATTAAGTTCATTTTCATGGCAAAGAGGGACTTTGCAATTAATTGCAATTCATCTGATCACTCTTCATAACATTCTGGAGTATATGCAAATTGCCATTATAAAAACTGAGGCAGCAGACTTTGTGAAAATTAATATTTGTGTCATTCTCAAAACTTTTAGCCATGGGTGTATATGTGCTGAAAAGTAACAAAAAAAACTTATTTCAAATATCAATGGATTCTTGTGTAGACCAAATCACTGCTAAAATCATTATTTTAACTAAATTATTATAAAATTATTATTATAGTATGTCTTTATTTATGACGGGTCATTTTTTACCCATGTTATGCATTAGAGGGGGTGTGGAGGGCTTATGTATCAAAGGGTTAAACTTTAAATAGTGTTCAGAACGTGTGTCTGTTTTAAGGGCAATTTCAGTCCCACGGTCTATGTACAAATAGGACGAGCCAAACGTGAACGCATTGTACCAGGAGCACTGTCTGATCTAGTTTGGTTATTCTGGTTTAATTTTAATTAAAATTAAGATAGTTACAACCTGACATGTATTGTTCACAAAAGAGTGAAATGGAAGAGGTACCAGCTATTGGTGTCTCATCTCAAGTCAGAGAAGAGAGCTGTTCTTTATGTCCTGCTTTTGAAAAATGCAAAAGGGACTTCCTTTGGACCTACCCCAGCCTCAATGAACTTGACTGGGTGGATGGGCTCAACCGGACAGTTTTAGAACACTGTTCTCTCTTTCTGGCTCATTGGACTTCTTTTGTGGCCCAATGTTTAAGGGATTTTCCACCCATGGAGAACTACCTCAGGAAACACCCATGTAATCATGGGCCACACATGGAGAACTACCTCAGGAAACACCCATGTAATCATGGGCCACACTGCAAGCGTGTGTCTCTCCCAAGGGGGAGAGACCAGGACAGTCTTCCTTTCTATCCTTGGGGTTCTGCTATGGAATCACTGATGGCACTCCATTTACAGGAGATGATATCTGCCACGGTGAAGGCTGCAGAGTCACTCAGAACCCGACTAACATGGGACTCCAAACCTCTATCTGAGTACGGTCGAAAGCAGCAGGACAACACCCAGAATCTGCTCTGACAGAGCAACAACCACCTGCGCCCACACAGGCAGAGAATACAATGCTGCCCTCATTTTCTTCCCCTGCTGATTCTGGAGAGCTGCAGGCTGTGGCCCAGACAGTCAGGGAGAGCTCTGCAGGTCTGTGACCCCACCCCCTCTGGAGGATATGGTGTTAATCACTCTCCAGATTCCACTCACACCAGAAGAGAGGGATTTGCTGGCTGCAGCTCCCCTCTGCACCATGACGGCGGTGTCGGAAAAATAAAGGTCAACAAAAATGGACACTAATTCCCTTAATTCTCCCCCCTCTGATTATCTGGAGCAGTGGCACCTGGTTCAAATAGAAAGGGGGTTTTTGAGGCAGCCCCGCTCTTTCAATTCTGTGGACCATGACAGCAGTCCAAAAGTTCCCCTTGAATGGACTGACACCTCGATGCAGGCAGTGCTATCCTTGATAGTTTTCCCCGTCACGTTGCAGTGAATGACAAGGCCCAACCTCCTAACCAACAGTGCTCTCCTACAATGCTCAGAGCGATGCCCACAAAGTTCCACCAGACCCAAGTCCTGCCACTGGGAGCAGCCCTACTGACGACTGCTGACAAGCAGTCCACCCCGACTGGACCCCAGCTACAGGAGCTTAAGAGGTTACCGACAGGGAATGTGGCGCTTTCCACACAGCAGCTATGAGGTCTTAAGTGTGGTCTTAACTTTGCCAATACTTGGTCGTCTGGGTATCTTTTATAGGAAAGAGAACCCATACACATTGTGCACTGGTTCATTCAGAGAACTGCAATGGTCAGTGGGGAAAGTCACTGCATTAGATCTAAGGGAGTCCAGGGAACTCTTAATTGCTTTGTGTCCACTTGAGAAAAAAAGACTGTCTCATGGTTCACAACAGCAGCGACACAGATAAGTATCCAGGAGTGATTCATAAGGTCTCAATGCCTTATCACAGTCTCTGGGGACATAAAATGGACTAATGGTGTCATGGTTTGAGTGCCTGTTTAGCCCTGTGTGGGCGTACTCCTTTCCTATCCTCGTGAGTACGTTCCTGCTCATCTCCATATCTAATCAGCAGATTGTTTTCAGGTGTTCACTGCCTACTTCAGTTCGCTGCTTTCACTACTCCGTGCTTCAGTGTCTATTCATTTGGCGTTGAAGCCGGTACGGTGTCAGTCCTAAAAAATAAAGTATTTAGAAAAGTATTTAACTTTAGCTTTCTCGCCACTTCTACGGAAGTCTAGCTTTTCTTATTTTATTTGGTCTGTGTTTCGGGGTTACTTACTGGCAGACCCAGGGCACTTATTTTCGCTGTTAGTTTTCCTAAGCTGCGTCTTAGGCGTCTGGGTTCTATTCCAGCTTTGTTTTTTTGTTTGTGTTGCTACTCAAATTATTTTATTTCTTTTTTCCTCTGCGTGTGGTGTTGGGCTACACGCTAGAATTTTCTGTTTGGTTTTATTATCGTTCGGTACCGTTCGCAGACCGCTGTTATTCGCCCTTTTTAGGGGTAGTTATTATTTTGTCTTACGCTGGGAGTTTTGTTTTATTTTCTGTAGCGATTCTCACGGGTTAACGCCCCTTGCTCCCTATTGTGTTTTAGTGACATCCTGATTGTTCAGGAGTGTTTCTGATCCTTATTCCCCATTGGTCGCACTTGGGCCTCACTCCTACAAGCCCTCACAAATGGTTAATGGTGTACTGTTGGTGGACATTATATTTTTTTATGCTTGATGTTACTGTATGTTTGCTTGTTTTGTAACCTTCCTCTCCTATGTCTTTCCTGTTGTGTGCTAAATTGCTCCCTACTGTGCTAATGTTTGACTTTTTTTCCAAAATGCATTTTTCCTGATGGTGTGAAGGATGAATTATCAACTATGGTCGTAATTAATCCTTCACAAGAGACTGAATGTCGGGAAGTTGCCTTTTGAAAAAACCTGCGCAGGCAGACAGGGTGACGGGTTTATGGCTCTGTGAGTGAAGCCAGGGCACTTGGGTATGGTGAACCAGTGCCACACCCTACAACTTCAGGAGACTAGCTATGTCGGAACAGTGAAGTTAGAATAAAAATGGTGTATTCCCTGAATCCAGTAGCCTTAACAGTCAAACGCCCTTGTTTTATATAACATATATAAAAACATAATGTATGTCAAGCAATATGTTTTGAGCATTGTGCAATATTGTAAAACCCATTCCAGACTCGTGAAATGCAAAAAAAAGACTGCCCTTGACTGCACCAGTCAGTGTAACAGGTAAAATGCTGCAGTCCTTATATTTTCCTCTGCCATTGTGACCTACACACATTTGAATGTAATCAGAGACAAACCTTGCAACATAAATTACTTCATATGCAATATTTACAGTAGGTTTTAAAAATGACACATCACATAAAAAGATCATGATGTTAGCATTATTCATCTCTTGGCATGCATTTTGACATGCTTTAGAATGCCTTTGGTCTTTTAGCCCCGTGGTCTACTGGTTTAGGAACTGGGTTTCTGGTAAAACAGGGTAATCTTTATAAACTGCCCTGCAAAAGGGGGTCTGTTAAGTAGGTAAGCAACACTTGGCCCTCCCCAGATACAAACAGGACTAGGTTGGTATTTATGCACAGTCACCTCTGTGGGGGGGCATGACATGTAAAATTGTCAATGCATGCTCAAGAGCTAAGTAAAATGCTGAAATAACAGTGTTTAAGTACAATATATCAAACACAATCAGAAAGAGTTGCTAACTCAAAAAGCAGTCCCATAACCAAGCTCTATAGGAATCCTTCCAGCCCACGGGCCATGAAACCACAAAGGAACGCTATTCCACAAAACAACTTTGAACACGTTGGCATCCCGTCTCCCTGAGAGCTGTCTGAGATGTTGTTTATCGCAGATTTTCATGAAAGGAATACATCCCTGCTAGTTTGCTGATGTGATCAGAAACACATTCTGATCCTAGGTGCAGTTTCCAGTATTCTGCAGGCCTGGGTGGTTTCAGCTGCTCCAAACAAGGTTGTGGTTCTGACACTGCAGGTCAGTGTGGGACAAGGGATGGGCCAGGAGGGCTGTAAAATCTATTTCTGGATTTCATGCCAACTCCAACGTCTGATCTTAATTATTTAATTAGCCCAATCATTTACGTGATCTGACATTTTAGGAAAATGTATTTATAACCTCATGAATGCCAACTGAAGACTGTCCTTGTGTCCCTATAAGGAACATTTTACCGTGGTTCTTTTTTTATTTTTTTTTATTTTTTTCAGATTTTTCCCCGTTTTTCTCCCAATTTGGTAGCCAATTGTACCCTCTATTTTCATTCTCAATTCCCCACCCCCATGAGTCCGCCGCCCGTCCTCCGGGAATGAGATTCGCATTCCTGGACCTACTTCCCCGCCTTCTTTCGAGACGGAGATCTTCCACGGACTCCATTAACCTTCTCCTCCACGGACTCGTGCCGGCTCTCCCTCCCCCCGGAGGCGGACAGCCAAATGCCGCCTCCGATCAGGCTGACGACCAGGGCCGGTCTGGTAGAAACGCGGGTTTCGATCCGCGTCTCTCTGACGGGCAGCGCACACCACTCCAAAGCGTGGTGCACTAGACCGCTGCGCCATCCGCCAGTTTACCGTGGTTCTTGATAAGCTCATGAATGCCAGCTGAAGGCTGCCCTTGTGCTTATATGAAAGATATTACTGTGGTTATAAGCTATGAGTGAAACAGCATTTGTGTATACAGCTAATTGAGCCAGGGTAATTAGGCCCTCTAGGACCGGAGTCAGCCACCCCTGGTATTGGACATTGTCTGAGAATGAAGCATAAAAAATGTACAAATTACACACCTTCGACTAGAAGTGTGAACATTTCATGAAAACTTGGATCCTCAACATTAACGTTAAGAAAGAAACCCTAACCGGAAAATTATGAATTTTTTTCTCGGTAATCATTAAGAAAACTGTAATATTGACTTTGTAAATATCCATTAATCTGATCTGTGCCAAACAGGCAGGTTAATGTTCTTGAAAAAACATTGATGTTTTACAACAAACTTTCTGCGGTTCTCAAAAATAATGCACTACAGTTAAGGGGGGAATTTAAGCTAAAGGTGTAGCCTATTAGACGCTTTGTGATTACTCGTCAATGGATTATTCAATTAATTGGCATGCTTCTCATCACAGTCTTTTTCAATTATTCTCAATGAATCTATACATTATAAAATGTTATTGAAGTTTGTTGAGGAATTGTGAGAATACAAATGCCTGAAGGCTTTTATGGAGGATAGATTTCCTGTCTTTTTACAATGCTTGTGGGTTAAACAGATTTACATTTCCATGCAGTGGTCAAGTATATTGTTACGACCCCAGTTGGTCTAGGGGTATTTGGGGAGGGGTGTAACAATGTTTATAATTATATATACGGGAAGAGTGGAATTAATGATAAGATGTAGGGTGGAGAAATGGAACTGAGACAGAGGGTACGGTGCAATCAAATATATTTTGTGTCTATTTACATATATACAACTACACAAACACATAACAGGACACAAGACCAGGGAAAAGAGTGTTGCCAAATCGAAGATAAACAAACAAAACCAAATAAGGCTAACTAAAGAGGAAGATGGCTGTCTTACTTAAACATAAAGTAAAGAGAAAACAAAAGCCTCTCTACCTGCTCTAGCTAACCAAACCAAAGTACAAAGGTGGCAACCACTCGCTTTTCTAATGTGTCTAAACAACAATGATCCCTACGTGCAAATATACAGAGGCCTCTATCTTACCTTTCCCTTACGTCTCAGGGAACACGGGGTAAACAAAACAGAGGATTCACAAAACCACATGGAACACAAATCTGTACTTGCAACAATAGTTTCATTAACAAATCTCTTAACCAGGAAGTCAATGCCCCAAACAGGAAGCAGCTGGGGTTTATATGACGGAGGGGAGCGTGTTGATTGGTGGAGGCGGGACCTTCTGATATTGCGGTAATGATGATGGACAAGGGGGAATGGCCAATGGCGTAGCTCCTCTCAGCAGCATGTTGGGGGAAACAAAGACAGAGACGAAAACACGTAGCACGTAACACTCCCACAAACAAGAACGAACTTCCTGAACAAAAATACAAAGAAGTTGGTTCATAATCAAAAAAACAACATCACAAAGTAAGAGAGAGCTACTAAATAATTCTAGTATACGCGAGATAAAGCATCGGCTAGGACGTTATCGGTGCCCTTTTTATGTGTAATTGTCAAGTTATAATTTTGTATGATCAGTGACCAGCGCATTAACCGCTGGTTGTGGTTATACATGCGGGCCAGGAAAACTAATGGGTTATGGTCGGTGAATACTTCAATAGGATTTGAACTGGATCCAACATAAACTTCAAAATGTTGCAGGGCTAACAACAATGCTAAGGCCTCCTTCTCGATGGTCGAGTAGTTCAACTGGGGCTTAGTAAACTTACGGGAAAAGAAACAAACGGGATGATCAATTCCGTCGACGCTTTCCTGCAAGAGTACCGCTCCCGCACCCAAAGCACTTGCATCTACCTCTAACTTAAACGGCTGAGCAAAGTCTGGGGCGGCCAGTACCGGGGCACTACATAGTAATGCTTTAATACTCTCGAAGGCCTGTTGACAGTCTAACGACCAACTAAACTGCTTGGTCGAGCTGAGTAAATCGGTTAAGGGAGCACATACCGCAGAAAAGTTTCGACAGAAACTACGGTAGTACCCAGCCATTCCTAAAAATCTACGCAGCTCCCGTTTAGTGGTAGGGGCAGGAAACTTGGTGATTGCTATCACCTTTGTCTCCACTGGACATACGTGCCCGTGACCAACCTGCTTTCCTAAGTAGCCCTAACCCTAACCCTTACCGAATTCGCACTTGGCCAAATATATATATATTGTGGTGTCCCCAGGGGTTGGGCGACACACACGGACCTTGCAGAGGGCGTAGGCAAGTTCAAGAATACAGAGGAGGCAGTAATATAAACAAAATGATAATTTATTAAACTAACACTTGACAACACAAAACAAAGGGTGGGGTCTTCGGGGAATACAAACACATAAAGTCTGCAATCCTTAGCTCGTCGTCAATGTCCAATCCAAATCCAATTCCAAAATCCAGTTCAGTTCCGTAATCCAGTCCGTAGTCAATATCCAAAGGGGGGTCCTCAAACAATCAAATTTTCATACACAAAACAAACACTCCAACAATCACTCTCTCTCTCCAAATACTGGCTGGTCAATCGACTTCACAGTTTTCTCTCCTTTCCACACTCACAAACACGTTCCTACTCCTCTCTCAGTGTAATGGGATTCAGCCCTTTAAATAGGCCTTGCAATGGCCTTCAGCTGTTCGTTAGTCCCATTGCCTTTACTTTGCTCAGGTGTGACTGTAGCCTGCTGGGAAATGTAGTGTTTTGGCTCCCATGTGTCAAAGGACCCGGCAGCCATTTTCTTGTGCAGCCCCTTGGGCTGCCACACACCCTCCTCCTCAGCTCTGACCTCGGGAGGGCTGAGCGGCCTATGTCCAACGGCCACCAGGAGGGTCCCCCTCTCCAGGTCCACTCAGGCAGTTCTCCGCCGGGATCAAATGTCCAGATTCCATCTCCATTCACTGTCTGAAAAAATGTCTGCAAGCCGTTAGGAAATGGCGAAAGTCGCTCACCTCGTTCCCCTCCAACTGGCCACATGTGGGTACTGGCTCTGGGCTTCACCAACCTTCCATGGCTCTGCCAGGGCGCTTTCATCATCCCTGATACATTCTTTGACCCTTTGTTCCAGTTCCACTCTGTTACAAGGTAGTCAGGTTCCGCAACCTGGGAAAACATTCTCTTCGAAACATGTTTCTCTTTATCTTTAACTTTCTTCACCTTCACATTTCCTCTCCATAAACGTTTCCCATGTTCCTTTCCTTTATATGGCAGCCTGTTTTGTTTCCCTTTTCTCTTCAGGTGAGAGCTTTAGAACTCCCATTATTTTCTCTGTCTTGTTAATGTTAGTGAGGGAGATGGACTTACCACGTCAGGAGATGGTCGGGTGCTCAAACAGGCCTCGGCCATAATTAGGAGACCTTCCTCAACACTATGGTCCCACCATAACTCATCCTCTGCAAATTGCTCCTCCAGTTCCCCTCCAAGATCCGGCAGGCTGAGTGGGACTGAGGACCATCTATCCCGCTCCGACTCCAACGTCTGGTCATTGTCTCCTGCTGGCTCTACTGGCTACAAGATCTCCACCTGGGTGCCAAAATCTTTCCTGACCGGAACACATTTTACACATTCGAGTTCTTCACTCACCTCTTCCAGTTGATCTTGTAGATCCAGCAGAGTCTCGGTTTGGATTTTTAAAACCTCGCGAAAGGATTTCTCTATGGCCCGCTGCTGGGCATCTTTCTGGTCCAGTCTCTCGCTCAAGACCTGTATTTCCTCTTGCAGTAGAGGAACCTCTTCAAGCTGCCTTTCTTGTTCTTGTAGTTGGGTCCTCACCTCTTGCAGCTGAGCCTCCAGCTCCCGCCTTCCCTTGCTCTCCTGCTCCGCTTGGCTCTGGAGTTGCTCCGCCTCAGACGCATGGTTCTCCGCTTCTCTCCTTAGCTCCGCCTCCTTCTGGAGGAGCCTGGTCTGTACATCACCCAAGGCCCTGGCATATTCTTCTTTGGCCTGGTTCTGGGACTCCTGGATGTCCAGACACTGTCGGTTATTTTCCTTTAACTTCTTAGTTAGGTTACTCACCCGCTCTTCGAGCACCAGGTTGTGGGCCTCAACCTGCCTCACTTCATCGCCCAGGGATGCTTTGTCCTTCTCCAGCTTTCCAGCCATGATTCCCAGCACTCTCAGGGAGTCAATATGCTCATCCCGCAATTTCATCACGGCCATCAGGTGGCGCTCCTCCGAGGTCCCCAACTCCACCTTCATCTGGTCTAGCTCAGTCTGGGCATCTTTTAGTTGTTGGACCTCCCGGAGGGTGACTCGCCATTGGTCCTCCACCATGGCCGCCCGTCTCTGGTTCTTCACCAGGTCCTCCCTCTGGTCCCGACAACACTTCTCCAGTTTTCGGATCACTTCATCTTGGCCCTTTATCACATCTTGTGCCTCTCCCAACTCTGTCTCTAAACCAGCACACTTGTCTGCGACACCTGTATGCTGCTTTTGCGGCTTACCCGGGACATTTTCTCTCTTCTCCCTAGGGGGCACCACAGAGCAGGAGTGGCCATTTTTCTCTCTAACTTCTTTTGTTTCTTGTCCATCCTTTGGGTCTTTCCAGCCCACTTCTTCCCTCCTGGAACACTCACTGGGTTGGTGGTCATACTCCAGGCAGCATATGCACCACGGGGCACCACTTTGTGCCAACTGGGCCTGCTCCTTGTCCCAAGTCTCCTGGTGCATCACCCTCACGACTTCGGACATGGCAGCCAGGCTCGTCCTCAAGAAAAGAGGGCACCATTCCAGTGTCCGTCTTTGGGTGTGCTCTGACATCTTTAAGAATTCTGCAATCACCTCACGTTGATTGAGTGACAGGTGTCTTCTCCCATCACTCTCTAGCCAGGAGAAGATTTTCGGGTCCGACATCCATTCAGGGTTCAAAAGCTCCATTTTAAATTTTCTCTTGTACTACCTCCTCATGCCTATAGGTGATGCCCTCTGCCCGCATTCTCCACCATATGTGGTGTCCCCAGGGGTTGGGCGACACAAACGGACCTTGCAGAGGGCGTAGGCAAGTTCAAGAATGCAGAGGAGGCAGTAATATAAACAAAATGATAATTTATAAAACTAACACTTGACAACACAAAACAAAGGGTGGGGTCTTCGGGGGAATACAAACACATAAAGTCCGCAATCCTTAGCTCGTCGCCAATGTCCAATCCAATTCCAAAATCCAGTTCAGTTCCGTAATCCAGTCCGTAGTCAATATCCAAAGGGGGGTCCTCAAACAATCCAATTTTCAAACACAAAACACTCCAACAATCACTCTCTCTCTCCAAATACTGGCTGGTCAATCGACTTCACAGTTTTCTCTCCTTTCCACACTCACCAACATGTGTCGAAGGACCTGGCAGCCATTTTCTTGTGCAGCCATGTGTCAAAGGACCCGGCAGCCATTTTCTTGTGCTGCCACAATATATATATATATATATATATGAGCATTCTGGGATGTTAAGGGCTACTCAGGAACAACACCTCATTTACTGAAGTGTTTCCACCTTTTTGGTCACTACCTGTGTAAATATTTCAGTAATATATTCATGATATAACATGGCCTGGAGTGCCTTATTGCTTTTATAAACAGTTACTACATATTTAAAACAATTACAAGGACTAGTTATTCGCTAACATTATTTCACCCCATCCAACATTATTTATCCCATATTTCCACCAGAATATGTAATACCTCAGCAGGGCAAACCATACTGAAAGTTGAATGTGGAGCTGGCTACTGTTGGCTAATATCAGCTAGTGCTTGGCAAGTAGTAGGCTGGCTATCTAGCTAGCTACTGTATGTAACTTACTAAAACGCTAACACTAGCTAGTTAATACCTAGGTTATGGTTACTGATGTTTATTAGGACATTTCCGAAATAGCTGACTGTCCCATGTCGCTTGGCTCTGTATTATTCGAGACAGTTGTCTTTTAGCTGGAGGAATGTGTGTTGTTGGCGAGAACGTCATTCCATCATTTCCTTTCCTCCAAAATTGCTCTCCAGTAAATAGAACTAATGACTCCATTTAAATAGAGTTTGCTATGTTAATATATGCATAGCTTGCATTTAATGCAGCTAGATTAAAACCAAGTTGATTGATTCATGATCTTTTGCTAGCAATTGCAGAAATTGCTAAAAGGCTAGCAGCTAGCAGGGTTACTAGCTAACATGAAGTAGCTTCACTTTCGTATACATCTGTCTGTTAAATTACCATTATCTGTTCAGTTCCTAAAGTAACTGTTAAGTTTGAATGTTGTCAGGGGACGTCTCTGTGCCAGGTATGGGACAAACCCCAGCCACCCTCCACTAAGATTCCCTATCCTTTTGTTTCAGGATTCCACCCCCAGGACAACCCAAACAGCATGCAGACAGGTAAGTAAAAGATACAATATTTATTAAGTAAAATTCAAAAGGTAGGACAGACAGTATTCCTACTCTGACCCCAATGTAATTGTCCCCCTTCCCCTACTGCAGCGACGAGGCCTGTGGACCGTAAAGTCAGGGCAGGTAAGCTCTACCCCACTCTCATCATAAGGCGGCAACCCGCTTAACCAAATAAGCACACTGCACTCCACAAAGCATACTCCCCTGTTCCACACACACTTTGAGGGAGGGATATCTACACAGCAATTTTCTCCCCCACTACCCGTTGGCAACCACCCCGTTCAACCGTTCCCATAGCTACTGCCGCCCCTTACTCCTTCTTCCACCAGGAACCAACAATTGGGGCCCTCACTCACTCACACAACACCCAACACAAAAATAATAAAAAGGAAAAGAAACCACATGGGGGAGGCCGCATCAGGCTGTGCCTCTTCCGCCAGCCCTAGCTCCCCCCCAAAAGAAAAAAAAAGAAAATCAAAACTGCAAGTTCTTCCAGCTGGCCTCTCCCACTCCAATCAGGGCCGCTCTACTCCGACAACAGCTAGGCTTTCCTCGTCTGGCCACACCCCCTCCAGGTTCATGCTTGCATGCAGTTCAGGTGGCAAATACTGGAAGGAAATAACAGTGCTCTCAGGAGCAGCAATTCCGCTGTGCTACAATGTTCACGCATACACACAACACAGCTGGGCACTTCCCTATCGTGGTGAGGCGGAGCTCCGTTGCACCCCTTCTGCCACCATTCACATTCACACACAGTTTTAATCATTCAATCCACATTCGCACACAGTTTTAATCATTCAATCCACATCCGCACACAGATCCAACCATTCACTCACATTCCTACCGTGGGTGTCCAATTCCCCAATGAAGCTTGGCTTTACCTCCCGACAAACGTACCCAAGAAACAAGAACCTCTCACACCACCACCGTCAGCACTAAATGGTCCATTGCAGTATGATTTTTCACCAACTATTTTGTTTTCTCTTGACTGCTGATGCTTATCACGACTGCCTCATCTTGACTCCCTACTAGTGGACCACAGTAGTGCTGTGCTGGGAATCTAGCTAGCTAGCTGTGTCACATTAAATGCACTTTGTGTTTAAAAGTAACGTTAAAACTGTCTATACTGCCAAAAACGGCAATTACATAATTTTTACATTTTACATTTTAAGCATTTAGCAGATGCTCTTATCCAGAGCGACTTACAAGATGTGCATTAATACATGGTAAGAACAATCATAGTTTGTGCAAGAGATCAGTGCAGTAATACAGTGATAGACATCATTGTTGGCAGCTGCATACCATACCTGTAACACTGGAAAGGAAAATGTTAGTAAATTATTATTTTTTTTAATTTTTTTGAGGAGTAAGAAAGGATACTGTGGAGGGCGTCGGTCTCGGCAACATGGGAGTGGCAGGGTTGCCTTTGTTTTCCCATGCTGTGGAGGTCTTTGGAGCAGTGAGACTTTCCGGTGAGGCTCTGGTGAGGGTGGTGAGGGTCAAAAGAGAACTCGGACTGAAAAGTTTGAGTGTCTCTGTGTGCATGGGTTTGGAAGCACTTGAAAAGTCACTGGATATGTGTGTGCCTGTGAGGTGTGGTGTAATGTTGATGTGTGGTGCGTGTGTGTCGGGACAGTGCGTAGAGTTATACCCTGTCCCATTAAGTGTTGATGCGTGTTAGATGTGGATGTATGAAGGCGGTGTGGAAAGCCGCTGACTGTCAGTTTGTCGTGTGTTCCCTGGAAGGGGATTCCCCCCTCGGAGGAGGCGGGCTTTCATTTATTGTTGTTTATTTTAGTTTGTTATTTTAGTTAATTGTTTTTGCCCGAAAGCTTCGGGGCAAGTAGGGTAAACACTGTGTTTGTGTTTGTTTTATTTAACCTGCTCTCCCACTGTCATTCTCCAGCGTCTGGGGAGAGTGTGAAAAATAAAGATCTGGTCCGTAGACTGGCAAACCCCACTCCTCTGCCAGTTCTTACCATCGGCTGCTCAGCTCCAGTCCAGGGAGCATAGTCCAGGGAAGATCCAGTGGGAGCATTAGTCAGTGTGCAGGGAAGATGGAGAAGAGGCGAGAGTTCCTCTGCTCCAGCTCAGAGAGAAGAGTAGAGGGGTGACATGGGTGAACTTAGGGTTGCCGGGCAGCATTCTGGAGTTGATTAAACAGTCAGTGTGCTAGTTATTGTTGAGGTGGATGGCGCTCCCACTGTCACTAACTGCACTCCTGGAGAAATATTGTCTGGATTTCAGATAGAAGCAGACAGAAGGGTGCATTTGAAGGTTATATTCAAGATAACTGACTCAGTCGTAAAAAAATTGGAGGTACAGATCAGAGGGGAACCAGCAGTTCCTCTGCTGTTCCCAGCTAAAAAGCCAAAGCAGTAGGAAGAGTAGAGGGGTGACATGGGTGAACTCTGTTTAAGGTTGATTGAACTTACTAAATCACCAGCTCGCTGGTGCAGCCAACTACCTAACTAGCAAGCTATTTATGCTAACTGAGCCTGGCTCAGTTGCAGTGGCTTGATGACAGATACAAGGCCGGTGATGGACATATATTCGCTATTGACCAGTATAACGTAATACTGTTTTCCTGCCACTTGGCAAGGACTTCACAAAGCCTCAAACTTGCAGTAAAATAGTAGTAGGCTATGATTAAAAAAACAGACGAATGGAGATTGCCAGCATTCTCCTTCAAACCTGTCCAGTGGCCTGTTACACTTGCCCCAGGCCACGTTTAACCATAATTTGCTAAAAATCCGCAAAACCAGTCGAAAATGAAGAAAATGTCTAATTTTTGGCAATGGAAGGCAGGAAAACAATGTCGGAGGAACTTGAGTGACGCCGCTGTGATTGGCCACGTTTTGGGGTCGAAGGGTCAATTGCAGTCCGTGAGATCACCAGGGCCTGGACCAGGAGTTGTGTGGCCTCTTGTTCGGATCCTCCGGATGTTATGGAGGGAGAATTACATTCCTTTATTGTTGATATTGTTGCCTGTATTGTGTTGCTGTTGTAATAATATTTTAACTTGTGGAGTGAAAAGGTAAAATGCATCATAAGTGTTACCATATCAGGGAATTTAACATGGCCTCGAATGCCTTCACAACACTTATCACAATAAAATACACATTTACATTAATTGAATAAAACCTTGAATTAAATTTAGCCTTTGATAATATGAGCAGATACAATCAGTTCAGTTATAAAGGGGATGAAAGAGGAGTAGGGTGGGACAGGGTGCTTCCTCCATGGCTGTCGATGTAAACACACATGGTCAGTCCTTATACAGCCATGAAGCCAGTGCAACTGAGATAACTGGGGGGGATTTGTCAAGCAATATGTACAGGTAGAATTCTTCTTGTGTGTCTCTTTCGCCCCAAATATTTACATTTAAACTGGTGTTTCATCAGCTGATGAACGATCTTGAATGATTTTGAATACAGCCAGGATTCAGATTGCAAATATGCCATGTGAATTTTTAGGGGGTGTTTGCTTGCAGGGTTCTCCCTCCACTTGTCATTGCAGTCATGGACTCACCCAACACATGCCTCTTTACTCTTATTAGCTCACTCAGCAGTTGCGCTGTATAATTCATAGGACCTTAGAATTAAACACGGGAAATTGAAGGAAGCCCAGATTTGTGAGGCCTGAGATTGAACCCTGGAAGCTCAGAAACATGAATACTAACCCCCCTCCATTTCACACTGGGGTGATCCTCTCTCTCCTATCACGGCCCCAGAGTAAATAAATGACTAGCCAATACGCAGTGAAGGAGCTGCTGTCACTGCTAATAAATACAAAGCTATTCAGAGTGATCAGCTTTATCCTATGGTGAAGCATTCTTATCCTGAGTAGAGTGGCCCTCCAGGATGACAATGCCCCATCCACAGGGCACGAGTGGTCACTGAATGGTTTGGTGAGCATGAAAATGATGTAAACCATATGCTATGGCGATCCCAGTCACTCAATCGAATTGAGATTCTGGAGTGGCGAGGGACAGCATTTTCCACCACCGTCACCACAAGACTAATTGATGGAATTTCTTGTGGACGAATGGTGTTGCATCCTTACAATAGTGTTCCAGACACAAGAATCTATGCCAAGGTACATCAAAGCTATTGTGGTGGCCCAACGCCTTATTAAGACACTTTATGTTGGCATTTCCTTTATTTTGGCAGTTATCTGTATGTGTCATTTGGCATATTGGCATATTGGAGCCAAGCCACATTCGACCTGAGATCTGGCGGACATGAGCCACCAGATCTTAGACATGACTTAAACCTGCTTTTGCATTATATTCTGTTGACATCTTGCAACCCCGGTCCACATCATGTCAACATTGCCATGCATTGTGAGTACTGCAGATTTTTTTATGGATCCAAACATGGCGGACTACAAGGAGCTGTATTTATTGCTGTTAGCGTTTCCATTTTTGCTTGAAAAACAAGCAAAAATTGATTGATTCTGCTCCAGAGGGACTATGTTAAGTGAGAGCTCAGTGAGAGCATAAGTCACAGTTCCTAAACAGGAAATTCTGGAACAGCACCTGAGACAGCGTTTTCCACCACTATCAACAAAACACCAAATTATATAAGAATAATTTCTCATAGAAGAATGGTGTTGCATCCCTCCAATAGTTTCAGAATCTATGGCAAGGCATGCATTGAAGCTGTTCTGGTGGCTTGCGATGGCCCAATGCCCTATTAAGACAATTTATTTGGTGTTTCCTTTATTTTGGTAGTAACCTGTAGGTTGATACTTACCTGGCTCTAACTCAACGGTGGAATAAGAGTGTACATTGCACAACTGAAGCTTCCCCTGATTTCTGTGTGTACAAAAGCGGTGCTGTTCAACAAAGGTTTGAGCACATCAGCAGCTAACGTGTTAATCATGACTAGCTCAACCCAAAAGCCTTGCCCTCTCATTTGACCTCCCCCAGCAATGGCAAAGAACAGCAGAACAATCTGCAATTATGCCATGACCTGACCTTGCTCGATTTCACCAGTGATCTGATGTAACTCTCTGGGGTCCTAATTTAGATGGAATGAGCAGAAATCCGGGCTGCTCACATAAAGAGCTGTGCCAATGTTGTGGAATGGTCTCTGAATTTAGACGTGAGCTGACAATTTACGCAAATTTGACACAAAGCACCCTGTTCAGTTGACTCACTGTGCATATGTGTGCTCTGAAGCGTGATCAGATGTTCTCATTGTGTAATCAACAGTTGCTTGTGTTTTGTTTTGTTTTATTATCTGCTATTTTGCTAAGTGTATATATACTTTGTGTGTGAATGAATTCTCTTGAATTTTTTTTCTAAATGGTATTTTCTTAATAAAACCTGTTTAACACTCATCTTTTGATGGAATTTCTTTGCTGAAATTAATTTAGCTGAAGGTCTGACACAGGTGTGCATGCCAAAGTGAATTCAATGACAAAGAGATAGGCACTAATGATATTGTGGCAAACCGAGGTGCGTGGAGGTATGGTTGCAATAACATAGGAACCGGAAACGGTTTAAAAAGAAAAGGTATTGATTTATTCAATTATAAGGGGAGGGGGTATGGGACTGTCACATGCCACGTGACAATCCCTGGATGGGGAATAGAGCAGTCTGGAAACAGAGTGGATTGTTCTGGTCCAAGGACCAAATTTTTATTGTTTCGTTTTTTTTTTAAGTTCTCTGATCCCCGACAAGGGCAGAGAACTAGACCGGGAGTTTTCAACAAATAAACAAAACTAAATCTGTCCGTCGCCCTCAAGGGTTCGGGACACAAAAATCATAAACCATAAACTATCACAAAATAAACGGAAACTTTCCAGTTACCGTTTTACTTTCACTTTCACTTTGCTTTTCTTTCTTTCTTTCTTTTCCGGTTGCTTTTTCTCCTCGGTCTCCCACGCCTTTTCCTTCCTTGTTCCAGCCACCTACTGAAGACAGCAGAGCAGTTTTAAAGCACACCGATGTGATTAGTAAACACAAGACTGGTGTGTGCGTTGGCTGCTCTGCCAGTAGGCGTGGCCGCTAATCGCCCTGATCAGCTGCCGAGACCGACGCCTTCCACAGGGACTAAGGCAACTGAAGTCTTCCTCAGTCGAAGGTATCCGGTTTGTCCGATCCGGTGCTCTTTTACAGCACCTGGGCAACAAGGGAAAACAAGAACAAACACACGTGGTCAGTGGGAGACGGCCCCTTTGGCTATCCCGTTCCCTAGGCTGGGGCGAGAGAGAGTGTGATTACTAGGGTGCTCAGTTCTCCCTGGGCCGCACCAGCTAAATTCCTCTTTGGTCAAACAACCAATTCCACTCCTCTTCAGTTTAAACAACTAAACTTCAAGTTAATCTTCCTCAATGGCAAACTTTGGCTTCAGGTCCAGTGGACCGCTTATCCAACGTGGAGCTGCACTCATGGAAGTGTCGACCCTGTGAGAGCAGTGGAACTCTCTCGACTGTCATGTGGCTACTCTCTTTATGTTGTTCTTAATTAGGAGATTTCCCACAGCTGGCAGAGGATCTGATTGCTGGCAGCTGTGTTTGTGGTCAGGTAGAGAGCAACTTCGCAGGTATGTAGATGCCTTCCATTACCACATCCAGCCTTGGTTTGCCACATATCCTCCCCCTCAGCTCCAGGCCATGGCAGGGAGCGACTGACTAGAGGCACTCATGTCGATGGGACAGCGCGTCTGAATTTCCCTGGTCCTTCCCTGCACGGTGCTGAAACAAAACTCCTGTAATTCCTAGAGCATTATTATCCTTGTTGATGGACATCCATTTCAAGGGAGCATGGTCAGTGACTAAAGTGAACCATCTGCCCCAGAGATAGTATTTCAGTTTGGACAAGGCCCACTTAATGGCTAGACATTCTTTTTCCACAGTAGAATAATTATTCTCATGTTTGAGCAACTTACGACTTATGAAGACCACTAGATGTTCCAACCCGTCTCTGACCTGGGAGAGGACTGCGCCCAGTCCTGATTCAGATGCATCCATCTGAACAACGAAGGGTTCCTGGAAATTAGGGGTCACCAGAATGGGCTTGGCGCAGAGGGCTTGTCGCAGGCTGTGGAATGCGTTCTCTGTCTGGTCCTCACAGCCTGCCAGGCTGATGCACTTTATCAGGAGTGGAGAAGGCAGTTTTCTCCTTGGCTTGCTCAGTGAGGGGTACCTGACAGTAAACCTTAGTTAAGTCCAGGGTGCTTATGAAGTGAGCCGGGCCCAGAAGCTCTATTAATTAATTGATTCTGGGCATGGGGTAGGCATAAAAAAAATAGATTTCATTAAGTTTGCAAAAATCATTGCAGAATCGAATGCTGCCATCAGGCTTTGGAATGAGACCGATGGGGCTAGACTAAGAATTATGGGACTCTTCAATGACCCCTAAAGCCAGCATTATTTTCACCTCCTCCCTGATGGTTATCCGGCGAGCTTCTGGTATGCGGAAGGAAGGGTGCGGGAGACCCACAATGTATAAAGTACCACCATTCTGTTTACATCTTTGGTTATTTGTCAATCAGTACTTGAGGGGACAGACCCAGTATGTTGTCTACTCTATTAAAGAATTACATTTTGAAACACGGAAACAAAGACTTCAGCCTACATTAATTTTTCTAGTAATGAAGGTACGATGGAACAACTTTAATTATTTTTAAAGAAAATTCCACATCAGGTAATGGGTTGCATAGTCCATCATCACCAGCTTTTTACAATTGAATTGTCACAAAACGCTTAACAGAGGGGGAACCCAGGCCCAGACCCCCCCAAAAGCAAGCCTAAAGGCAACAGTGGCAAGGAAAAACTCCCTTGGTAGGGAGAAACCTTGGGAGGAACCAGATTAAAAGGGGGAGAGCCCATCCTTTTCTGGCCGGCACAGGGTGTGTCCAAAAAAGACCATATCATGGTCAGTCCAAGGTGACTCAGGGCTGAAAGACTTTGCCCCTCCTGAGTTAGGTAGTCAGCGGGGGGCTAAACCACTTGGAGAGGGTCCAGATCCAGGAACTGGGGTTGGCGTGGGGGTGAGGGTTGATGGGGGCAGCTCACACTTCTCGCAGGATCTAGGGCTCGGGGGCAGGTGCCGAGTCAGAGAAGACAAGAGAACATGGAGTCAAAAAAAAAAAAAGCAGTGCTATAGCCAGTAGCATTATGTAAGAGCAGGGGAGCACAAGCAGACAAGGAAATATGCAGATATCCCCGACAGGTGTAAGCTATGGCAGCATACCTATTAGGAGAGGGACAGAGAATACACGCAGCCATGAGAGAGTTCCAAACCATCCACACCTGATCAAGGATAACCAGCATAACAGTGGTGGTAACACGTTGAGAAGGTGACAGTATGGAAAGTTTCTCACTCAATAAGACACTAGGGCACGGCCTTCTCCATCTCTCCACCTAGACTATGTTTGGCAGTAGGCTAGGCTGAAAAGATATGTTTTTAATCTACACTTAAAAATTAAAACTGTGTCCGAATCCCTAACATGCCTTGGTAAACCGTTCCACAACAGAGGAGCTCTACAAGAGAAAGCTCTACCACCAGCTGTGCTTTAGAAAATTCTAGGGAGTAATAGATGGCCGGCTTCTTGTGAACGAAGCAGTCGTGTCGGCTTATAAGGGGCAATCATTTAGGTCAGGTATAAATGTGCAAGTCCGTTCACTGCTTTAAAAGTTAGCAACAGTACTGTATAATCAGCCCGATATTTAACAGGAAGCCAATGTAGTGATGCTAACACAGGAGTAATGTGCACATACTTCTTGGATCTAGTCAAAATACATACCGCTGTATTCTGTACTAGTTGAAGACTCTTTAGAGAGCTACTAGAGGAGCCGGATAATAAAGCATTACAATAGTCTAGTCTCGATGCGACAAAAGCATGAATCAAGGTTTTTGCATCCTCTAATGACAGAATGTGCCTAATTTTAGCTATGTTTCTTAGGTGAAAGAAAGCTACTCTGGAAGTGTTTTTAATATGAGTGTCAAATGTAAGGTCCTGATCAATAATAAAACTAAGGTTCTTAACCATTAGACTTGATGTAACTATGTAACTATCACCTGCATTTAACTGCAGATCCAACTTGTTCCTTAATTTTGTATGGCCCAAAACCATCATCTCTGTTTTATCTGAATTTAAAAGCAGGAAATTTACTGTCATCAAATTCTTTATATCAGAGATACAAGCCTCTTTTAAAAAACTCAAGGGTCTCTACGCAACCCTGCTCCTGATAAGAACATAAGAATACATAATGATGAGAACGGGCCGTTCGGCCCATCTAGGCTCATCATGTCCTAATCTAAACAGTATCTAGTACTACATCTAGCCTGGACTTGAATAGCCCAAGCGTTTCTGCCTCTACTACTCGACCTGGCAAGCTGTTCCAGGCATTGACAACTTTCTGTGTAAAGAAAAACTTCCTAATATCTGTACGGAATTTGCCTTTAACTAATTTCCACCTGCTGACCCCACTTATCTTAAAAAATCTTTGGTATTTTACTTTGTTAATCCTTTTTAGGAATTTAAAAACCTAAATCAAATCCCCCCTAAGTCTCCGTTTGCTAAGTTCAAATAGATTGAGTGCCTTAAGTCTATCATCATAACTTTTACCTTTCATACCAGGTATCAGTTTAGTTGCCCTTCTTTGGACTTTTTCAAGAGCTTCTATATTTTTCTTGTAGTGCGGTGCCCAGAACTGCACACAATATTTTAAGTGGGGTCTGACAAAGGCATTATATAACATTAATATAACCTCCTTTGATTTATACTCAATACTTTTTGCTATGTATCCCAGCATCCTGTTGGCTGTTTTCCCAGCATCCTGTTGATCAACTACAATTCCTAAGTCCTTTTCAAATTTTTCTAAAAGTAGTTAAGTCACAAAATGCGAGAAAATTAAGTTTGAAAATATCTTCTTGTGCAGGATATACAAAACTGTTTTCATTTGAAAAGGGTCTTAGGCACCTTTTCAGATAGGACTTTTACAGATCAACTCAACAATTTTCTAGAAATGTGTCCTTTTCAGGCCCTTCAATTGAACACCTACTAACTTTTCTCCTCCCATAAAATACTCCTGTCTAATGTTTTTATTTCCCACATGCATAACTTTACATTTAGCAATATTGAATGTCATCTGCCATGTATCTGCCCATTTTTGGATTTTGTTTAAGTCATCTTTGATTACTTTAGTCGATTCCAAACTGTTTGCCAAACCCCCAAGTTTAGAATCATCTGCAAATTTAACTATTTTGATACTAACGTCCAAAAAATATCATTTATGTAAATAAGGAAGAGCAGAGATCCCAGCACCGATCCCTGCGGGACACCACTGCCCACAGCACCGAGGTCAGATACAGCCCCACCTACTGTTACTCTTTGTATTCGCCCTTGCAGCCAATTATGAACCCACTCTGAAACTCCTCCTGCAATTCCTACTGAATTCATTTTTGCAATGAGCCTCATGTGGCACCTTGTCAAATGCTTTCTGAAAGTTCAAATATATAATATCATAAGCCTGGTTCAGGTCAACACACTTTGTAGCCCCTTGGAGTCCAGGAGGTTTGTTTTATCCTATTTTTTATCCCTAATAATACATTCCAGCATTTTACATGCGATGCAAGTTAAACTGACAGGCTTATAGTACCCTGGGTCAGTACAGTCCCCCTTCTTATATATTGGAATTATACTACCCTGCTTCCAGTCATCTGGTATTTCTCCAGTGATTATGGATTGAATGAAAATATCTGTCAATGGTTTATATATAATTTTCAAGTTCCCAAGTTCTTTGATTTGTCTTAGTTTTGGGATATATGCCATCTCAAAGGGCCTGCTGCCTTATTTGTCTTAAGTTTTTGTAGTTTTTATAAACCAAAGTTCCTTCTTATTCTTTCCTTTTTCTACTACAATATTGAAAAAACGTCTTAGGATTACTTTTTGCATCTCGGGAAATTTTTATTTCAAACCGCCTTTTAGCTGATGTCATTTCATTTTTAGCCTTAGCCCACATATTACAATCATCTAACTTGTTTCTCTCTGAGTTATCCTTTTTATATACTCTGTACAGTCATTTCTTTTGCCTCAAAATCTCCCGTAAAAATTTAGTCATCCACTGCGGAGACTGTTTTTCATTACTTTGGGGATGAATTTACACTGTACATTTACAATAACCCTTTTAAATATAGTACATTTTTCATTCACAGTTCTGCAATCTAGAAGTTTTACCCAATCTATATTACTTAACCCTCTGAGGTCCGTGCTAAGCTTTGAGATGGTTTTTGATTTTGGCATGGTCTGATATTTATCTCAATTTCATCAACTTAACACACACTTACTCCAAAGTGTTTGATATTTTTATTTGAAGGACAATCACAGCTACATTTGTATGCCATCAATAGTTTGGTCAGTATCATATGCAGCTTGTAAATAGATCTACAAACACACAAGTTAAAAATAGTAAATGTTTCTGCTGTCACAAAAGTTGTGAAAGCACACACTAAACTATAGTGACGAATTGTTTTGCCAATGTGCGTTTGTTCATCAAGGTCTTGGTTATGTAAGGGTGTGAAAATAGTTTAGCACATCTGAGATCTAAATAGCTAAAAACCTGTTTTTATCAGAACTGGTCACATTTATTTCAGGCTGTGGGAGGGCTAAATGCTAAATACCTGAATATTCATTATTCATTGTCCACACCTCTAAGATCTGTCAGATGGGCCATCTCTCTCTCAAAGGCCATCAGAGTAAGCAAGTCAGTGAGCCATGCAGAAGACAGAAAAAAAAATGCTTTTTTCATTTTGGAAGATTTATTTAAAACAGAACACAAACTACAGTAGGATATACAGGGGAATGCCACATATTACAAGTCATACAGCCTAACAATAATGCACATAATATCCTCCTGAGACCCAAGAAAAAAAGGGTCTTCCAATTAATTTTTTTTTGTGATTTCATGCCTCTTTAGAGTTAAAACAACAACTCACAATTTAGATTTTAAATGGCTAAGCAATATTTGAGTTACCATTTCTCCTTTCACGACAAGCGCTTCTTGTGGCAGCAGCCATTTTGGCTCTCAATTTGTTACGTTGCAACACGCGGAATATGTAGTCACAAGACGCGGAATTCATATATTGAATATATATATACGCGTATTTGATATTTTGTCCTCCTCGCTTTCCATCAATGCTCTCAAACACTGCAGCGCAGAAAATCTTTCCATCTTGAATAAAATTGTATGTCTGTATAAAATCTTGCTTCAAATTGTCAGCCTAACAATAATGCACATAATATCCTCCTGAGACCCAAGGAAAAAAAGGGTCTTCCAATGAAACTTTTTTTGTGATTTCATGCCTCTTTAGAGTTAAAACAACAACTCACAATTTAGATTTTAAATGGCTAAGCAATATTTGAGTTACCATTTCTCCTTTCACGACAAGCGCTTCTTGTGGCAGCAGCCATTTTGGCTCTTCAGGAAGAGGGGGTTTCCCTCATTGTGTGCCTATTGCAATTTGTTACGTTGCAACACCCGGAATATGTTTGGCGTCACAAGACGCGGAATTCATATATTTTCACGAGTATTTGAAAACAAGCGAAATAAAATAAATATCAGCATAGACTGTTGCTGGCAGACTGCAAGCGTAAACACAGACAAGATACTACATACGATCTTTTTATAACATTTTAGGCTGTTTGAAAAGTATTCTTCAATAGATCTTGTGTGCATATTGCAATTTGTTACGTTGCAACACGCGGAATATGTAGTCACAAGACGCGGAATTCATATATTTTCACGAGTATTTGAAAACAAGCGAAATAAAATAAATATCAGCATAGACTGTTGCTGGCAGATTGCAAGCGTAAACACAGACAAGATACTACATACGATTTTTTAATAACATTTTAGGCTGTTTGAAAAGTATTCTTCCATAGATCTCGTGTGCATATTGCAATTTGTTACGTTGCAACACGCGGAATATGTAGTCACAAGACGCGGAATTCATATATTGAATATATATACGAGTATTTGATAACATGGCAAATCAAATATAGTTACTTACTCTTCGTCAGTTATTGTCCTCGTCGCTTTCCATCAATGCTCTCAAACACTGCAGCGCAGAAAATCTTTCCATCTTGAATAAAATTGTATGTCTGTATAAAATCTTGCTTCAAATTGTCGATAGTTTGTGTTGTTTACGCCGGCATTTTCACACATGGCCCCACGCCCCTCCCCACACACCTCCCCGAAACTAGCACCTAGTTACCATGTCAATAGAAGGGGGAAGTTACTACCAGGTAAAAAAAGAGAGTAAAAGACAAGGTTTACCTTTGGTCTAATTAACCTAATTTAAAAAATCCCATTTGATTTGCCAGTGCTCAAATCGGAAAGTCGCGATTCTAAGGTTTCTGTCAATGTTTTTGTCGCGTGTGTATGATAAAATATCGCGAAGTTAGAAATAGTAATATACTTTTATTGCTGCTGGGAGCGGCGCTGCTCCCGTCGACCTCAGGGGGTTAAATTCTCTCTCATTTTATTGAAGTCAGCTCGTCTAAAATTAAAAATTCGAGAGTTAAAGGAGGCTGTCTTAACTTGCCAAAAAATATCAAAAATAACTGCACTGTGGTCACTTGCCCCTATTGGTTCTCCTACCTCTGTGCTGCAAATTTTATCAGGATTGTTATACAAAACCAGATCCAGTATTGATCTCCTCTCGTAGGCTGAGTAACAGACTGTACCAAAAAGCAGTCATTGACCATATCTAAAAACTCTTCACATTTGCCCTGACCTGTCACTATCTCCCAATTAATAGAGGGGTAATTGAAGTCGCCCAATATTATCGTCTCTCCTTCAGCACAGATTTGTTTTATGTTACCAAAGAGCGTACTATTTATGTTACTGTCTGAAGCTGGAGGTCTATAGCATACTCATATATTAAGGCCCTTCTCATGATCTCCCAATAATCTAATCCAGATATCCTCACAAGAAACGAATTAGTTTATACCTGGGATTTCCTGCACATAAAGATTGTCTTTCACATAAAGGGCCACTCCCCCTCCTCTTTTATTAGTTCTATCCTTCCTAAACAATTTGTAGCCCTCTACATTATATTCATCCCCATCCACTGCGCCAAGTCATATCTCAGTAATCCCAACAATGTCATAACCCCCAATCAACATGACAGCCTCCAGTTCCAAAATTTTTTTATGCTTCTCGCATTTAAACACATGAGCTTCAGAGCCTTACTCACACTTACGTTGTCCTTCACCTCCACACCTGCATGTGCCGAATCACCTCTATTCACATTATGATCTAAAAAATCTTTATTAATTATATCCTCAGATTTATTATACTCCGCCCTGGTATCTTCCATCTGGGCAGTCTGTACCTCCCTATCTATAATACTACTACTAATTTCCCTCCCTGCCCCCCCAGTCCCTAGTTTAAATATTCCTCCGCTACCCTAAGCATACGCTGCCCCAATGCATCTGTACCCCTCTGGTTCAAGTGTAACCCGTCCCACTAGTACAGGTCACCCCTGTTCCAAAAGGAGTCCCAGTGCCCCATAAACCTGTACCCCTCTTTCCTGCACCAGGTTTGTAGCCACGTGTTAAATCTCCATATAAAATTATGCTTGCCTTTGCTAGCACTTGCTACTGGCAGAATTCCAGAGAAGACCACCGTGGAGGTTCTGCCCCTTAACTTTGTTCCTAATTCTATAAATTCTATAACACCCAGCCTTGGTTTTCCACTATATACAGCAGAATCAAGCTGTAAAAAAATTGATTCTTTTCTTTTTTAATTGTGGATGAGAGTGCTTTTCAGTTGAATGCAGAGGAAAAGGCCGTGTTGCCGCTAATACAAATGCCACAATTGCAAACAAGCAATTGCTGAAAAGTCACAAGGAGACTGGAGATCGATGCCCCAGCAGAAAGCTCAACTCCAGCCTTGCAGGTCTCCCAGTCTCCGTGAGGCCTATAATTGCAGGAAACGTAAATAAGACACTGCATCCATCTTGATAAAGCTAAAAAGGCAAACGTTTATGTATGTATTTCAGCAATGCAGGGAATTGCAGTCATAGTTAGTCATAGTGGTTAACACATTTGAATGATAGAATATTGACCATTTTGTGTTCATGCTTGCAACATGTCCAGTGACACATTGTGACCCCGTTGAGCTACTACCGTGACTCTGTCCAATGCATTGAATTATGATTATCATATGCTAATTGTTGAACCTGGAACTGAAATGCTAGTACATTCATAATATATACAGGTAACTGCCAAAATAAAGAAAACAATGAGTTTTAGTAAATGAGCGATACAAAATATATTGAAAGCACATGCTTCCACACAGGTGTGGTTCCTAAGTTAATTGACAATTTAACATCCCATCATATTTTTGGTCATGAATAAAAATGCTGGGCAGCATTATGATGGAGGTTCTTGTTGAAGAATGGTGTTGCATCCCTCCAATGGAGTTCCAGAGGATGTAAACCATATGCCATGGCTGCATCAGTCACCAGATCCCAAACCAATTGAACTCTTATGGAAGATTTTAGAACGGCTCCTGTGACAGCATTTCCACTGGCATCAAAAAAACACCAATTGATGGAATTTCTCATACAATAATGGTGCTGCATCCTATCCTTTAAAGATAATTCCAGACACCTATAGAATCTATGGCAAGGCTCACTGAAGCTGTTCTGGCTTTAATATATGATATCATATGATAGCCCTGTGTGGTCACTCTATATAAGCATGCACAGTCTGCTGTGGAAGGAAAACAATTGTCTGTATTATGTTGAAATGCTGAGAATCTGTAATTGTTAAATAGCCACAGTTCTGTTCTATTTTAGACAAAAGGTTTTCGCATTAAAGATAAAAAGGACATTGTGGAAGGCGTCGGTCTCGGCAGCTAATCAGGGCGATTAGCGGCCACGCCTACTGGCAGAGCAGCCAACGCACACACCGGTTTTGTATCTAATAATCACATCTGTGTGCTTTAAAACTGCTCTGCTCTCTTCAGTAGGTGGCTGGAAACAGGAAGCAGAGATGTAGGAGACCGAGGAGCAAAAAGAAAAAGTGCAAGAAAAGTAAAAGACAAAGCAAAAGTTAAAGTTAAACTAGCGAACCAGCTGGAAAGTGGCGGTTCTATATTGTTTGTTTGATTTGGTTTTGCTGTTTTCAGTTTTAGTTGACCCGAAAGCTTCGCGGCAACTAGGGTAAAGTGTGTAAGTATTTTATTTTACCCTCCCGGTGCTCGTTATCTGTCCCGTGTGGGGAAAGAGAAGTCTCTTTTAATAAACTGAAATCCGGTCCGTAGACCGGCAAAAATCCACTCCATGTCAGGACTGCTCGGTCTCCTATGTCTCTGCTTCCTGTTTCCAGCCACCTACTGAAGAGAGCAGAGCAGTTTTGAAGCACACAGATGTGATTATTAGATACAAAACCAGTGTGTGCATGGGCTGCTCTGCCAGTAGGCGTGGCCGCTAATCGCCCTGATTAGCTGCCGAAACCGACGCCTTCCACAGACATCTGTCCTGCATGGCCCCTTCACACCACAGGGGGTAATCACACGTTGGGGTCTGAGCTTTTATTATGCACAGTCTCCATGCAGCTGTGAGTATTAAAAGCTTTTAATACTGTTTAAGAAATCTCCAATCCTACTGAGGTTTTTTTCCACGACACTGCTATACATAAATAACAATGAATAATAATAATGCAATCACGTTTTTTGTAAATCCTTTAACATGTCAAAATAATGTTAGCTTACAATGATAATGAGGTACATACAGTATAACATTATAATTTGAAGGTAAATTTGCATACAAATTAGGGTAGTTTGATCAGAGCACAGAACAGGGAGTTGTGAATTCTGTGAGGAAGCAGCCTGTTTTAACCAGACCCTAATAAAAGGTTTACTAATGGCTGATGTGCAGAAATTAATAGAGGTTTTCAGGACCCCTAGCTGAGCACTGACAGCAGCTCATGGGTACATTATGGTATTCCAAGGGGCTGCACAGGGAAATCGCTGCCTGGGCCTTTAACTCATGGGAGCCACTGGAGCCAAAAGGACTACAGTTCCCAGCAGCCTGCAGTCCCACACCTGACTACTGAGGGAGTGAGTCAGTATTTTTTTGGATTGCTGTTTATGTTTGACTTGGATTGTTTTGAGGACCCCATTTTGTGTACCGATTATTGGATTGTTTGAGGAACTGAATTGGATTTTGACAGTGGATTATGGACAAAGGCAAAAAGAAGGATTGTGAACTGTATGTGTTTGTTTTTTCCGATTACCCCGCCCTTTCATGTGGTTTTGTCAAGATTCATTTAATAAAATTATCATTTTGTTTTGGAATACTGCCTCCTCCGCATTATTCGGCTGCCTACGCCCTCTGAAAAGGTCCTTGAGTGTCACCCCACCCCAAGTGGCACTACAACATATAATTTTGTCATGCAAAAGGAGATGTTACAAATATTCCGATTTCAGGTTTGAACCATATATTCAGGTAGGGCTGAATTGCTACAAGGGGCGCATTTATTTGTGGTACATTTGAAAGCAAGCTCGAACACATTAACCAGAGGCTTCGAGTTTGGTTTATTAAAAGTTCATGCCACAATACATGACCTGAACTAATTGTAAACTAATTTATCGTCTGAAGTCCAGAATTCGGCTGAATTTAAATTCAAATTGCAATTTTGGAGGCACTGAAAGTGTGTGTCTCAACAAGGGACATGTCTGTGGTCCAGTCTTCATCTCCTTGTCACCCGATAATCTCCTCTTCCTCTTTCCTGGTCATTTGCGAATCAGAACGAGTGCCATGATCTTCCTCATTGCTCCTTTCTCCAGGAATGTTGTCTCTGCATACCCTAATGAGCCTGACATTCAGTTCTTCAAACAGGCAAACAAAGGCATTGCTTTCAATCTTTTACAAACAAAGCTAGCAACAGCATTACAGCTTTCAACAGAGCGGTGATGTGACACAATTTGTGGGAAAACATTGAAATGGCACTGTCTCACAGCATGCGATAAAACCAGGGAAGGGGCAGGATGGAGAGAGTGGAGGAGGAGCAGAACAGCAGGATGGAGGGAATGGAGTTTCCAGTATGTGGACTGAAGCTTTTATTATTTCTCCCCTAGGTTGAGGGAGAGAGAGAGAGACCATATGGTAC
Source organism: Aldrovandia affinis (assembly GCA_029706075.1). Taxonomy (NCBI): domain Eukaryota; kingdom Metazoa; phylum Chordata; class Actinopteri; order Notacanthiformes; family Halosauridae; genus Aldrovandia; species Aldrovandia affinis. Next base: position 3,056,404 of record JAINUG010000111.1, on the reverse strand, counting down.
AAACAAAACTTCAGCCATCCCCCTGACGGCTTCCAGCCAAAACCAATAAATCAAAATACCAAACTAAATAAAAAGCGCCTTTTGGCAAAACACACACATACACACCCAGACGTTCATTACATTTGCATTTACATTTTAAGCATTTAGCAAACGCTCTTATCCAGAGCGACTTACAAGATGTGCATTAATACATGGTAGGAACAATCAGTTCATGATTTTTCAGTTGATTTTTAAACTCTCAGTCTTATGGTTTTCTCTTGCCAGGCATTCAGCTCCCGTGTTCCAGCCACCTACTGAGAGAGTAGACCATTTTAAGCACACAGGTACATTTAGATGATGCCGCACAGCTGTTTACACTGGCTGCTCTGCCGTTAATCACCTTGATTCTCCTGTCCAGACGGAAGGCCTTTCTTAATCACATGTAATAAATAAATAAATTAATTATCAAGGTTTTGATGCTTGGATACTCTGGTGCACTTGTTCTTCAATGGGTTTCTAACAAGAAATTGAAAAAAAACCAAAGTATTCAAACTTAACTTCAACAATTGAGTTAATCATTTTTCTTCCGCACTCTCTGACTCAGACATGTCGGAGAATACAGGTAATACTTCATCTGCGATGTTAGGGACTTCATCGATGGATTGCGGAAGCACTTCGGGTGAGCTTTCAGGTAAATTCTTTACTCCAACGTCTACTGGAACATCATCAGGGACCTCATCATCCACTGGAGTCAGCTCAACAGGAGGGAATGAAGTAGAAGGAACTGGTCTGGGTTCTGACTGCTCTTCTACAATAGCAGCACAAGGAGGTTGTCTAGACTTGTGAGTGTCGTACATCTTAATGAACTTGATTGGCTCCTGGACTGGATGATTTGCAAACCAATGGATAGGAAGGGGAATATCACCATCCGATTCGGCGTCGTCAGCACCTGGTGTTTCCTCATCCTCAACACCAGGATTGAGACGAGTCCGAGGCCTTCGGACTGGCCTTGGTGTGACTGGTATCTCGACTTCAGTTGCTGGCAGGAACCCACAGGGCAGTAGCAGATCACGGTGCAAGGTGCGTAGTGGACCGTCCTTAGTCTCAGGCTTGACAGTATAGACTGGCAGATCACCGGCATGCTTAACAACTATGTGGATAGCAGATTCCCACTTATCAGCTAACTTATGTTTACCTTGCAGGCAAACACTTCGAACAAGGACTCGATCACCTACTTGAAGAGTGGATTTGGTAATGCATTTATCAAACCTGTTCTTGTTCCTTTCAGCTGTCTTGAGGGCATTGCGAGTTGTAACTTTGTAACTCTCCTCCAGATGACTTTTCAGATCTCAAACATACTGGGAGTGTGACTTCTGTTGATTATTGACAGGTAAACCAAAGGCTAAGTCAACGGGTAGTCTGGGTTGTCTCCCGAACATTAGCTCACACGGGGTAAACCCGGTGATGTCATTCTTTGTGGAGTTGTACGCACGTACACAGCTGTTGCAGGTCTTGATTTTTTCCTCAACAAACGTTGACATCTTAGGCTAATACAATCGAGAACGCACAAGGTTGAGGGTACGGTCGATACACATGTGGCCCATGTCATTGTGGAGACTTGTCAAAACCACAGATCTCATCACTTCTGGTAGCACCAGCTGGAAAGTTGTATTCAATCCATCTTGCCTTCTCCTGTAGAGAACCTCATTATTCAACTCCAGATGATTCCATTCCCTTAGCAGCAGAGGATGTTCCGGGAGCTTTGCTCTGATAGTAGGAAGGGGTTTGTTTCCTGTCTCCATCTGTATGATAACTTCTCTGATGCTGGGGTCAGCTTGCTGTATTTCCTTCAAATCCTCTTCTGTGAGATGAGGTCTTCTGTCTGGAAGCTGTCGGGTATGGCATCGGAATGGAGGGCAAGGGATTCAACTAGTGCAAAAGAAGAGCGACTGGTTTCATTGTCACTGCCTGTTATATGATGAAAAATGTTTCTTTCACAGACAGCTTTGACTATGTCTTGGTGGACAAGATTTGAGTATGCTAACTCTGTCCAGTGTGAACTGACAGATTCTCGCACGCTCTTTTTGAGAGGTGCAGTCATCTGAAAGCTTGCCATGAGGATGTCTGGATAGAGCATCAGCATCTATATTTTGTTTACCTGCCTTGTACTGTAGTTTTAATGAGTATGTGGAGAGGGCAGACAGCCACCTATAACTAGTAACATCTAACGTAGCAGATGTTAGAATATAAATCAATGGGTTGCTGTCTGTGAGAACAGTAAACTCATTTCCATACAAATAATCAGTGACCGACCATTTCAAGGCCAAGAATTCCAGCTTGTGGGCAGGATACTTAGCTTCACTTCTGGACAGTCCTCTGTTCGCAAATGCAATAGCTCTCATCTGCTACTCTTGCTCCTGGTACAGCACAGTGCCCACACCTGTGGTGCTTGCATCTGTATGGGTGATGTAAGGAAGCTTGAGGTTAGCGAAGCCCAGGACAGGAGGTGAGCTTCTCAATTATAGTGTGAAATGCTTGTTTGCAACTGACCAGCGGGTATCGAATGGCTCTTTGGAGTTGTGATATTGATCACTATTCACTTTCGTCTTCCTTCTCTTACAGAGCGGGGGATAGCTGGCGGTGAGGTCATTGAGAAGTTTAACAATATGAGAGTAATCCTGAATGAACCTCCGGTAATAACCAGAGAACCTGAGGAATGATCTGAGCTCTTTGAGATTTCTTGGGTTTGGCTAGGTCTTTAAAGCCTTGATCTTCTCCGGATCAGTCTTAACACCATGTTGGGATACGATATGACCCATGTATCAGTTTGGAAAAACTTGCATTTCTCCGGCGATAACTTCAACCCATATTCTTTGAGACAGGAGAGTACTCGCAGCAGCCTGCTCTCATGATCTTCCGGTGTCTCAGAGAAGACGATCAAGTCATCTATGAAGACTAAGACCTCTTTCAGATTGATGTAACCCATACATCATTCCATCATGTACTGAAAAGTGTGCATTGGTTATGTCCTGAGGCATTCTAGAGGACTCCCAAAACCATAGAGGGCAGATAAACACTGTCTTCTGTTTGTCAGCTTCCTCCATCTCAATCTGGTAGTAGCTCGATTTGAGATCCAGAACAGAAAACCACTTGGAACCAGTCAAGGCAGAGAACTTCCAGGTGGGGTAGAGCGTAGGAATCTTTGATAGTCTGCATGACTATCAAACTTGAGTTTGTGGTAATCAATGCAAAGCCTTACATCACCATTCTTTTTCCTCACAACAACGATTGGAGATGAGAAGGGAGATTCGGATTCCCGAATGACACAGAATCTAACAGCTCTTGGAGATGCTTGCGGACTGCCTCAAAGTCTTGGGGATGAATTAGTCATGGTCTGTGTTTGAAAGGAGTCTCATTGTTGAGCTTGATGTGATGTTTCACTTTGTCGGTATGACCGAAGTCAAGATCATGGAGAGCAAACACTCCCGGAATGGAGTTAAGTTTACGAGTCACTCGCTCTCTCCACTCAGTGGATAAGGGAGAATCGCCGGGAGAATCGCCAAAGTCATAGCTTAAGTTGGAACTTTGAGCTGGCTTTTGCGGCTTGTCTGAAGGGCTTGGATCAGTCTCTGGATTGTCCTTCCTCATCCCACACTGGATAGCATTCACTTATGCCTGCATAGTCTTGGGTGGAATTACTATGTCATGCTCTGTCCCATTTTTTAACATGACAGGTAACTGAGTGAGGTGTCTGGTGACAGGTAGAGTGAACAGACAACTGGACACCAGCATGCCGCCTGGCAAAGAGAACGTTGACAGAGGCTCGAGGATGGCCCATTTCTCTGTGTGAGAGCCATGAACACTGGCTAATCCCTCGAGGACAACTGTGTGGTCTGCCAGCACAACTTCAGGTAGGTTTCCTTGCAGTTTCACCCACCCTAAGTTACCGTCTGCTGTTGTCTGAGCTGTTGTATTTTCAAAACTGCCCGGTAGCCGTATGGGGTGGGCTGGTGAGCAGATTTTTTTCTGAGCATAGTCAGAATAGAGGACATCAGTTGTATTGGTGCCAATTAACACTTGTTCTTGAGCACGGAGGTATGGAACGACTAATGCTGGCACTTCAATGTCAGCTCCTAAGAACTCCTTAGGAAAGGTTATATTTAGCTCTATGTAGTCTAGATAAGGGACCTCTTGACCATTAGCTCCTTCTACCTCAAATAGGTTGTTTAACAGCTGAATGGTTTGACTTGATAAATTCTGCTTAAAGAACGACAGGGGAACGGTTGTGACTTGTGACCCTGTGTCTAAGAGACAGTTGGTGTCTTGTCCTGCAATTGTGACTTGAGCAATGCATTTAGTTCCAACTAACTCTTTGGGAAGTTTGACGGGGTTCTCTTTAGCATAGCTACATTTCAGTGAGGCATTTTGTTTAACTACAGTGGAACGAGTTTTACTACTTTCAGCTTCTGTTTGTCCTGCAACAGGAACTGCTAGTCATTTAACGAGTTGTCACCTGATGAAGCGGATTGAGTTTCCCACTGGAGCTGTTTCTCTCGCTTCTTCTTAGCAGTGACTAATGGAGGGTTTAGCTCATTGTCACAAGTTGAGGCTATGTGCCCATCTTCCCCGCACTGGAGGCAATACCAAGGTTGGGGCTTGTTTAGCTTATGCCTTGAGGTTGGATGCTTCATAAGCTTTTGACTTGCTGTTTTCTCTGCTTTGTCTGTGGCTACTTTAAGATTAGCCGATTTAGCTTTCTTTTGTTCCTTTGTGTTCATCTTCAGGTTAGTGAGCTGGAGTTGAAGCTCAGCGACTTGCTTCTTCAACTGTTCTGTCTCAGTGGTGGTTTTGGAGTCAGCGTAGATACACGGACTCTGGAGGTGTGACATCACGCGTTGCTTGGAAGCAGCAAGAGGTTGTGTGGAGGCCCCGAGGTGTTGCTTCATGCAAGTTACTTTTGCCACTTGGCTATCCTCTTCTGTATGGAGAAGCAACAGCAACTCAGAGAATGGAGGGAGTTTGTTCTTCTTTTTCTCCAGCTGGAGGTCAGTTAGAAGTGCATTGTCCCAACAGCCTCGACATAATTGTTTCAGGAGATGTCGGTCGACTTCATCTGAGGAGACACCACCTCTTCTCACTGCAGTACTCAGAATGACTTGCAACCATTGTAAGAAACTGTAAGGCTTTTCACCAGAGTCTTAAAGTGTAGCCATAAACTTGGTGAAGAGCTTGTCTCCATCTTCCACTGTGCCATACGCAGAATCTAGCAGCTCAAGCTGTGGGTATCGCTTGTGGACCCAACTGCTTGGTGATGTCAGCAGCTGGCAGTAGAAGACTGTCAAGGATTCTCCTAGCAGGTCTGAGAAAGCAGGATCACTCATAATCAATTTGACATTGGTACGCTAAGTGTCATAATCGACCTCGTTAGTCGGACAGGGAGATCTGCCTGAGAAGGCTCTGAGGCATAAAGGAGCATTATAATGTGACGCAGCTTCTTGGCTTCTCACGATGTGCTCAACGACGAATCTCTGCACATCAGGGGGGTGTACATCATTTACTGTGAGGTGCGGAAATGTCTTAGCATCAACCTGTGGTTGGACAGGTGATGAGTTTTGAAATTGAATTGGTGCAGCATGCAGCTGAGATGTTACAGGCAGTGGCAGTACAGATCAACCATGTTAGACTGGTAAATACTTGTTGAGGACTAACAACAGGTGTCGTAGTCTGATCGACTGCACTCAGCTCAGTGCTTTGTTGAAGTGCAACAACAGGTGTTGGTGTGAGTGTCTACTCGATTAAGGTCTGAGTTAGGTTTGGCTCTGGAGCTTTGCCTATTTGTATCATCACGTGCAGGAGGAGTAATAGTCACTGTAAGTTTGGCAAGCTCTTCCTATAGCAGCTCTTTAAAGGATTTCCCACTGAACCTAGCAATGACTTCAAGGTAAGTGTTGCTGGCGCTACTACTGGCAAGAGGAGTGTAAACACTAGCCAAGGTCCTCACACAGTACGAGACATCGTTTCTGGAGGCAACAAAGGTATAATTGACTCCATTGCTGTGCCAGCAGTAAACTCGTAAATCATGGCCATGGAATGGAGATTGAATATTATCAATGGGAAAGGTATGATTCATCGAACCGTAGTGGCTATTGGGTTCTTGATCACTTCCTGACCAAGGCCCTTCCTACCCGGTTACTGAGTTTGGCCGGACGCCCAGCTCAAAGAAGAGTTGTGGTGGTTCCAAACTTCTTCCATTTCACAATGATGGAGCACACTGTGCTCTTGGGGACCTTCAATGCTTTAGCAATGTTTTTATACCCTTCCCCAGATCTATGCCTCAACACAATTCTATCTCAGAGGTCTATAGAGAGTTCCTAGAACTTCACGGCTTGGTTTTTACTCTGACATGCACTGTGAACTGTGGGACCTTATATAGACAGGTGTGTGCCTTTCTAAAGCATGTACAATCAATTGAATTTGCCACAGATGGACTACAATCAAGTTCTAGAGACATCTCAAGGATAATCAAAGGGAACAGGATGCATCTGAGCTCAATTTCAAGTGTCATAGCAAAGGGTCTGAATACTTATGTAAATGTGATATTTCCGTTAAAAAAATATATATATTTGCAAAACTTTCTAAAAACCTGTTTTTGCTTTGTCATTATGGAGTATTGGGTGTAGATTTATGAGGGAAAAAATGAATTTAATCAATTTTAGAACAAGGCTGTAACAAAACAAAATGTGGAAAAAGTGAAAAGGTCTGAATACTTTCCGAATGCACTGTATGCTACTACAGTGACCATCTGAAATGGCTATGGCTAGGTAGCCTAGCTGCTAACGTAGCTAGCACATTTAAGTAACGTTTACATCAATAAACCAGAATTTTGTTCGGAACAAGCTCTCAACCCTTTGGCAACCTCGGGCAATGATGTATGATATGTTATTATAGGTTTAAGCTTATTTGAAGTCGTATTTTCTAGCTTGTAAACTTCTCAGTTTTCCTTTGCACAACAACGATTTTTCTCATCTGCCAGCTCGTCCTCAAAACTGCCACACTGTGCAGTCATTGAGTCATGTCACCTGATTGCCTAGAATTGATGTCAATATTGATGCTTTGGCTTGGCTATTGTTCAAGACACAGCTCTCCACATACAAGCTAGGATGTTGATTCATTTGCTGATATTGCTTGGCAGAATATTCTTATTATTAATATATTAATTTGGTTTGATTTTTTCTGGTAATCAATTTATATGACCTGGGTTACACATGTCATGGTTATTACATTCTTAACTCATTCGGTTGAGGTGTTTTAGCTGTTTCATTACATGTATTTTTCTATGAGGCAAATTAATGTCAAACATCATGTAATTTGGAAAGTTAAATGTCAAAATAAAATATTCTTAATGGTGGGGCTGGCGGATAGCATAGCGGTCTAACGCACCTGTATTTTGGCTGGTCCGATACGAGTGTGAGCTGCCTATCACGGACACGGTTCAGAACCCGTCTGCACCAGACCGGCCCTGGCCATGAGCCCAGATCAGGGGTGGCATTTTGCTGTCTGCCCCAGGGGGAGGGGGGAGGGTGAGCTAACACAAGTTTGTCAGGGAGTGGAAGGGCATCCCTGTAAAAGAGTAGGTGGGTGGGTTCAGTCTCGGAAAATTGGCTCTGAACCAGAGAACGGGCGGCGGACTCTAAATGGGCTGTTCGAAACTCATGCTGATTTAATGCACAGGGTCTTGTATTGAATAATTTTGCAGCAGATTAACCTGGTTATTCAGTGGTTGTGGTAAATATGGGACACAAAATGGTCTCTGTGCCAAATCTAACAAAATTTGATGATTTTATTATGGCAAGATTAGAAAACACCATTGATGAATGAAGCATTAAATAAATACCCCAAAATGTGTATCACTGAGAGAAACCTTTGACTAGCAGTTCACTGCACACAGACCCCAAACATTTCAATATGAAGAGTTATGTTGCCAGTTTAATTGGGTTTGAAATGTTTTGCAGCTTCAAATAAATAAATGAAATGTGCATTCCTAGAAATCACTATACAATGGGGGTGTCAAGTCCTAGAGGGTCTTCAGGTTTTTTAGCCAATCAATGACTTAAGAAAATAATGGCTGAAACACACCAAAACCCAGCAGACACACTGCTATAAAATAAGTCCTCAAATAAATTATAAAGTTAAAATCTGTCTCCAAACTTGCTTGTATTAACATATATACTTGAAGTAACCCAATCTGTATGCTCTTGTTAAAATTATTTAATGTGAATTGTGTCAAGGCTATGCTAACACTCATTATGTAGATCAGTGGTCCTCAATCCTGGTCCTGAACAGTCACAGGGTATGCTGGTTTTTCTTTTCACCTGAGCAACCAATTCAAATCCAAGAAACCAGGTGAGGTGAGTTAACTGTGTAATTAAATGCTTTAATTGATCAATTAAATGCAGAGTAACAATGGAACAATGGTGTCTCTCCAAGACTAGGTCGGGACCAGGTTTTGTGGTTTAAAAATGTAATCAGTTGCAGCTGTGTAATCCATGTTTACTTGTTAATTACAGAAACCAACTAAAAACATGTTCTGTAGGCATTTAGCCTCCCCTATTTCAAGTTTGCAAGCTGCCCCTGGGACAATTTAACCTTTATTTATTCAGGAAAGTCAATTGAGAACCAGTTCAAATTTTCAATAATGGTCTGGCTAAACACAGCAGTACAAACAATGTAAAAAAAGAAAACTAAACAAAACACAATTTGATACCCATCAAAACAGGAACATCAAAATAAAATACAGGGGTACCGAAAGCTATGCTTATAACTGTAACTGTAAAATCTTTATTTATTAGGCAATGTTACACACAGTTTTCACACAGGGTACTTGTAATTGACCTTTTCGCATACCTCTTGTAGATAATAATCAGCATGCAAATAAAAGGCTAGCAAATGCAAATGTCTTTCAAAACATGTTCAAGATAGAAGATTTAAAAACAGAGACAAATCTATCCAGTTTCAAAGTTTTCAGGAGCTCATTTCAGGCGGTGGCGGTGGCGAACTGGAAGGAAGCGCGACCCCGGGATGTGTGTGCTTTGGAAACCTTCACCTGCCTAAGCATTCTGCAGTTAGATTGAATCTTCCCCCTAAATACCAACAGCCAGTCATATTTTACATTTTACATTTTAAGCATTTAGCAGACGCTCTTATCCAGAGCGACTTACAAGATGTGCATTAATACAAGGTAAGAACAATCATAGTTAGCGCACAAGATCAGTGCAGTAATACAGCAATAGACCATTGCAGGCAGCTGCGTACCATACCTGTAACACTGGGAAAGAAAAGGTTAGTGTTATTTTTTTATTTTTTTATTTTATAGTGTAGAACAATTAAACAGTGGTGACGACATTGACTGGATGGACAGTGTTCAGTGGTAGTGGAGTCTGAAGAGGTGGGTTTTGAGTCTCTTGCGGAAGATTGGAAGTGATTCCGCAGTCCTGACCGATTGCGGGAGGTCGTTCCACCAGCGAGGGACCAGGACAGAGAAGAGGCAAGACCGCGAGGAAGCGCTGCCAGGCGCCCGGAGGGATGGGGCAGTCAGTTTGCCAGAGGAGGCGGAGCGGAGGAGTCTGCGCGGGGTGTAGGGAGTGATGAGTGACTGGAGGTATGGGGGAGCAGTACCTCTGGCTGCTTGAAAAGCAAGCACCAGTGACTTGAATCTGATGCGTGCTGCGATGGGGAGCCAGTGCAGGGAGGAGAGTAGAGGGGTGACGTGGGTAAACTTCGGCTGGTTGAACACCAGGCGAGTGACAGCATTCTGGACTAGTTGCAGAGGCTTGATGGCACAGGCCGGAAGTGCCTGCCAGCAAGGAATTGCAGTAGTCCAGACGTGAGATCACCAGGGCCTGGACCAGGAGTTGAGTGGCCTCTTGGGTGAGGAACGGTCGGATCCTCCGGATGTTGTGGAGGGAGAAACAGCAGGTCCGAGTGATCGCTGCAATATGGCTCGAGAAGCACAGCTGGTTGTCCAGGGTCACTCCAAGGCTCCTGGCAGACTGAGACGGCGACACTATGGAGCCTTCCACGGTGATTGACGCATAAATCGTCAGGGAAGCCCTTCGCAGGGAAGAAGAGCAGCTCTGTCTTCCCCAGGTTCAGCTTCAGGTGGTGGGTGGACATCCATGCGGAGATGTCAGCCAAGCATGCAGAGATCCGTGCCGGGACCTGGGTATCAGATGGAGGGAAGGAGAGAAAGAGTTGAGTGTCATCAGCATAACAGTGATAGGAAAAACCATGAGCAGAAATAACAGAGCCAAGTGACTTGGTGTACAGAGAGAATAGGATGGGGCCTAGCACCGAGCCCTGTGGGACTCCAGTAGAGAGGGTGTGGGGAGAGGAGAGGGATCCTCTCCAGGCCACCTGGTAGGACCAGTCAGCCAGGTAGGACTCGAACCATGTCCATGCAGATCCAGAGATTCCCATCTCGACGAGAGATGAGAGCAGGATCCGGTGGTCCATGGTGTCGAATGCCGCCGAGAGGTCGAGGAGGAGGAGGACGGAGCTAAGGGATCGGGACTTAGCCCCGTGAAGAGCCTCAGTGACCGCAAGGAGAGCAGTCTCTGTGGAGTGGCCTGCTCTGAACCCAGATTGGTTGGGAGTTAATGACATTGGAGACAAAGGGGAGGATGTCCATAGCAATGGACTGGAAGAGGGGAGAAGGAATGGGATCAAGAGGGCAGGTGGTGGGACGGTGGGAGAGAACAAGTTGAAGGATGTCTGAGTCAGGAAGGGGCGAGAAGGCGGACAGAGGGGTGGGAGGTTTAGGTAGCGAGATGGGAGATAGAGAGGTTGGGGGGAAGGAGTTGCGAATGACATCGACCTTCTCGTGAAAGAAGGATGAGAAGTCATTGGCGGTTAGAGAGGAGGGGGGGGGGGGAGGAGGAGGGGTGAGGAGAGAGGAAAACGTAGAATAGAGTTTACGTGGGTTGGAAACAGAAGATTGAATCTTAGAAAGGAAAAATGCAGACTTAGCAGAAGAGAGGTTAGAGGAGAAGGAAGCCATGGAGTGTGTGGAAATCAGACAGAGCTAAGTCAGGGGATTTGGATTTTCTCCATTTCCTTTCTGCTGCTCGCAATGGTTTCAGTCGTAATGTTTAGCTGGTGAAGACCAGGGGAATGGAATTGGTTAGCCAGGGGGCGCGGGGGTCGGAGACGAAAGCAGGTTTAGTGGATAGAGGACAGAAAGAGTAAGTCAAAGGAGGAGGAGAGAGAGAAAGTAGGGTGGATGATGCTTCGTTCTCAGCAGGTAGCTGAGAGAAGGCATCAGTAGGGGAAAACCAATGTTTGTTTTTGTTTTTGTTTTCCACAAGGAAGATAGGACAGTAAGCAATGTGTTCAATCGGACAAGGACAGTGGGAGCAGGTGAAGATGGTTTAGGCACAGAGGGGAGGGGAGTACCATACCTGTAACACTGGGAAGAAAGACAATTATTATTTTTAAGAAAGCAATGGTTAGACACATGTAGAGGCTCTCGCGGAAGATACCGTAATGTTGGGTGAGGCGCAGTTCCTGGTGAAGACCAGGTCCAGTTGGTTAAGATCCGTTTTATAAATGAGGCCCCCTTGTGGGTGGATGGGGATTCAACCATGGTGAAGTCAAAGGACTGAAGCAGGGGAGGAATGCAGAGGCCTGAGAGGTCTCTAGCGGCAGGTTGAAGTCACCGAGGAGTAAGACGGGAGTGCCATCCTCAGGGAAAGCGCTGAGTAGGGCATCCATCTCATCTAGGAAACTCCCCAGTGGACCTGGAGGGCGATAAAGAACAATGATGTGCAGTTTACCTGAAACAGTGACAGTGACAGCATGAAATTCAAAGGAGGAGGGTGAGAAGTGAGGAAGAGGAACAATACCAAATCTCTACAGGGGGGAGATCAGTATACCTGTCCCTCCACCTCTACCTGAGGGTCGTGGAGTGTGGGAGAAGGTGTAGGCAGCGGAGAGAGCAGCAGGGGTGGCCGTGTTCTGGGGAGTGATCCACGTCTCCGTGAGCGCCAGGAACTGCAGGGAGAGTAGTGAGGCCTGGGCCGAGATGAAATCGGCCTTCCGGACAGCGGACTGGCAGTTCCATTGTCCGCCTGCTACCACCACGTCAACACCGGCAGATCTAGGAGGGTGGATGAGATTGGACAGATTACGGGTGTGGGTAGAATCTCTCCTTCTAGGCAATCTAGAAGAGGAGACATGGACTGGGATAGGGAGGTAGCATGTAGTGTTAGATGCAGAGGAAGAAGAACAGGGAGATACAAAACTATGATACTTACCATGCGTCGAGCACTCCCTAGCTGGCCCCCCTTGGTGGGCTCCTGCAGGTAGACTCCTACGTCTTTGTCCGCCGAGTCTTCGTTCGGTGAGGCTAGGAAGGTGAGGCTGCCGCGAAAAGCTGCCGCTATCCACAACTATGGTTGCTAATATAGTCGAGTGATGTTAGGCACTAAGTGGCGAGTGCCACCTGACAACAATACAGACAAATTTACAAGTCACAGGTTCCTTCCGCTACTCAAGGAAACACACCTGCCCCCTTTCAATGATTAGACTGTTGTTAATGATTAATTAATTGTTTTTATTGAGTGCATGATGTCTGTTTTCTACTATTTTCTTTGTATTTGAGCTGCCGTCTTGGCCCAGTTCTCCCATGTAAAATATATTGTCTCAGGGGGACTTGCTGGTTAAATAAAAGGTTAAAAGCCAACATATTGACCATGTCATTGGTTTGTTTACTGACACATGCACACTGTGTCAAAAATGTATGCATTTTATATAATCCTTTTGATTAACTTATAAGGATATAGGACAATCTCTGATGGGATATACAATAACTACTATTTTAACAATCTATATAAAAATAATATTTGATTGGAAAGGAAAGGAGTCCCGATGTGTGTTTGTGTGTGTGTGTGTGTGTGTGTGTGTGTGTGTGTGTGTGTGTGTGTGTGTGTGTGTGTGTGTGCGGTGTTTGTGTGCATGTTCGGGGGTTGGGGGCATTCCAACTAAATTGGGAAAAAATAGAGATAAAATCATTGTTTCTTGATTGTGTGTGAAATCATATAGATGAAATTTATACAAAACCTGCATTTTACTTGCACTCCAAGCAAGAGCACTGCACTGCATTTTTGTTCAACTCAATGATCCAAACTTAAAAACTACGTTGAGGGGATATCAGTTTTAATCTCTAGGTGGTCATGTTCTTAAACCTGAGTAATGGATTTAAGCAAGTGTTACATTATTTATGTATGTTTTTCATTAGTTTCAGTGGCGACAGAACAATGATGATATGTGAGCATAATCAATGAAAACACTTTCTCAAAGTTTAGCTACAAAGAACCACAGCACTAACTCTCCCTGTAAGTGGGAAAAAAGCATATCCTTCTCTTGAATTTTTTATGTTATAATGCTTAAGGACATTAATACAGTGAATACACTCACATTCACAAGTGTATGCTGCTTATTAATGTCTCGTGGTGTCTGCTATATAGAAAAGGCCTCAATTAATGCTACAGAAGACTACACTGAACAATGATCATAAATATTCATAAATATTGATGATGCAACTCAACACCATTCACGATTGTTTAGAAACACTCTTTACTGCTTATTACAACTGAAATAAGGAACATTTGATCATAATGTGTCTTTATGTGGCTGTCCATGTTCTATGGCCAAACATCAATTACCTAAATCTCGGATATAATCAAATCAAATTTCAAATCAAATGTATTTGTATAGCACTTTTCACAAATGCATTGTCACAAAATGCTTAACAGAAGGGAACCCAGGCCTAGACTCCCCCCAAAAGCAAGCCTAAGGCGACAGTGGCAAAGAAAAACTCCATTGATAGGGATAAACCTTGGGAGGAACCAGACTAAAAGGGGCGGGGGGAGCCCATCCTCTTCTGGCCAGCACAGGGTCCAAAAAAGACTGTGTCATGGTCAGTCCAAGGTGACTCAGGGCTGGATGACTTTGCGCCTCTGAGTTTGGTAGTCGGGGGGGCTAAACCACGTGAAGGGGGTCCAGATCCAGGGACTGGGCTTATAAGCCTGGAATAAATCAACATTTGCCCTTAACTTTGATTCACAATTAATTGCTGTGCAAGTTCAGCAAACAGTTTGTGTTTGTGAAGAAAGAATGCAATCCTTGCATTTATATGAGTGTTAAGGACAGACATTTGACAGAATCCATGCCTTAATTCATGATATTTCAGGATAACATCCTTCACTGGGCAACTGATTTTAATTTAGTTAATTATCAATTTGTACAGTTTGAAAATGCAGCACCCACGCTGGGACTTGAACTGGCAACCCTCAGATTAAACAGTCAGTTCCCTAACCAGTATGTTACATTGCTGCCCAGCAAAGCACTTTCAGGCAGCTCATAAAACCTACAAAAATACTACCGCCCCTATTAAAACGCACATCAAGATGTCATTTTGAAGCCCATTTTCATAAAAACTACACTGTGCCTCCCATATCATTTTATAGCTCCGTCCCCCACTTTATTGGAATGTTTACACCCAGAGAACTGTTTTTCAATTACCTGAATGATATATTGAGTGGAACAGGGTAACAGGAATTTAAAGAACAAATTATTGGTTGCAATCTGGGAGAGTTGCCAATGGATCCATCAAACGCTACTATGCATAATAATTTTCTCATTGTACCCGAATGGCTCTCATCTCTTTTGGCATCTGCCTTCTGTCTCCAGATCAATGTTAGCACATTGGAAAAAAGAACATTTTGATTTGAATGCTTGATAAAAGATTGAAAATGGTAGAGCTTGAAAAAGAGGTCCTTTACTTGCAGGCTACCATCAGTGATTTGGTTTTTGTAGTTTTTTCTTCACCTGTGATTTTTGTGTTGGTGTTTTGTGTGTTGTATTAATGCAATGTGGGCTTTTTTATGCTGAGCGACATGTAAGGAAATCTGGGGTGTCTTAATGTGACTAATAAAGGTCAGTCACCAGTTTGCTTTTGGGCTAAGAGAGGCACAGGCCAAGGGGGAAGGGGGTTCGAACCTCGGAACTCCAGGGGATTCTCTCAGTGGAACCCTGCCTCTCCGCACTGGAGCTCCACAAAGAATGTGCCTCCTCTCATCGTATGAAACAGGAATTGTCATTTGAATTTTTTAAAATAGATTTTTGTTTTAAAAATGTAAGCAATATGCAGGGATTTGGCTGGTTTCAAAAGAGTTAAAGTATTTTGCTATGCTAGGCCAGCCCATGTTAGATATCATAAATACATCCCTATTATTGGGTTGCGTACCTAAGTCTTTAAATGTGGCAGTAATAAAGAAACCAAATCTTGATCCTGTTAATCTGAAGAACTATAGGCCTATTTCAAATCTTCCCTTTTTGTCAAAAAATCTGTAGCTCAACAATTAACTGCTTTCCTAAAAACGAATAACCATAGCACTGAGACGGCACTTATTCAAGTTGTAAATGACTTAGTGTTCGCATCGGATACTGGTTGTGTTTCTATTCTAGTGCTCCTTGACATAAGTGCTGCTTTTGACACTACTGACCACCAGATTCTCCTTCACAGGCTAGAAAACCTGGTTGGTTTGCATGGACGGGCACTCTCATGGTTTAAATCATACTTATCAGACAGGTTTCAATTTGTGCAATTAGATCAAGAGTTCTCTGACTACTCTCAGGTTAAACTCATTATACTTGCTACCACTGGGCAATATTATTCGTAAACATGGTGTGAATTTCCATTGCTATGCAGATGATACACAGCTGTACATATCAATGAAACCAGGTGAAATACTTCAACTCACTCAATTAGAGGCTTGTATGTCTGATATAAAGAATTGGATGACAGTAAATTCCCTGCTTTTGAATTCAGATAAAACAGAGATGATGGTTTTGGGCCCCAAAAATTAAGGAACAAGTTGGATCTGCAGTTAAATGCAGGTGAAATAGTTGCATCAAGTCTAATGGTCAAGAACCTTGGTTTTATTATTGATCAGGATCTTACATTTGACACTCATATTAAAAACACTTCCAGAGTAGCCTTCTTTCACCTACGAAACATAGCTAAAATTAGGCACATTCTGTCATTAGAGGATGCAAAAACCTTGATGCATGCTTTTGCCATCTATTACTCCCTAGAATTTTGAAAAGCACAGCTGGTGGTAGAGCCTTCTCTTTTAGAACTCCTCTGTTGTGGAATGGTTTACCAAAAGCATGTTAGGGATTCGGACACAGTTTACATTTTTAAGTCTAGATCAAAAACATATCTTTTCAGCCTAGCCTACTGCCAAACATAGTCTAGGTCAGGGGTCGGCAACCTTTAACACTCAAAGAGCCATTTGGACCCGGTTTCCACGGAAAAGAAAACACTGGGAGCCGCCATAGCGTGGGTTGCCACACCCGGTGTGAGCCCAAACGTTGCCCCATTTTCTATCGACGGGGGTGCAACGCGAAAAATACTTGCGCCCCTCGGATTTTCTGTCGACGGGGGTGTAACGCGGAAAATTTCTTGCGCCCCTCGGATTTTCGTTCGCGAGGAAATTTAGAACTACAAATAAAATACACTTCAATTGGATACTTATAATTTATTTGCCCAAGCCACGCGGAGCCGCAGCATAAGGATGAAAGAGCCGCATGCGGCTCCGGAGCCGCAGGTTGCCGACCCCTGGTCTAGGTGGAGAGATGGAGAAGGCCGTGCCCTAGTGTCTTATGGAGTGAGAAACTTTCCATACTTTATCCTGGATCGGGTGTGGATGGTTTGGAACTCTCTCATGGCTGCGTGTATTCTCTGTCCCTCTCCTAATAGGTATGCTGCCATATCTTACACCTGTCGGGGCTATCTGTATATTTCCTATGCTTGTGCTCCCCTGCTCTTACATAATGCTACTGGCTATAGCACTGCTTTTTTTTTTTGACTGCATGTTCTCTTCTCTTCTCTGACTCGGCACCTGCCCCCGAGCCCTAGATCCTGCGAGAAGTGTGAGCTGCCCCCATCAACCCTCACCCCCACGCCTACCCCAGTTCTTGGATTTGGACCCCCTTCACGTGGTTTAGACCCCCCCACTGACTACCTAACTCAGGAGGCGCAAAGTCATTCAGCCCTGAGTCACCTTGGACTGACATGATATGGTCTTTTTTGGACACACCCTGTGCCGGCCTTTTAGTCTGGTTCCTCCCAAGGTTTCTCCCTATCAAGGGAGTTTTTCCTTGCCACTGTTGCCTTTAGGCTTGCTTTTGGGGGGGTCTAGGCCTGGGTTCCCCCTCTGTTAAGTGTTTTGTGACAATTCAATTGTGAAAAGCGCTATACAAATTAAGCCCCAAAAAAAGGCATCACTTTGGTAACCCAGGGGAAATTCGAACAGCGCTGGCCTAAGCTAGGAGATCCCCAGCTGGAAGGCGGGCGTTGGAAATGTGAAGCCCAGGCCTATCCACAATTACTGAGCATGGCACCCCCCGACGGTTCTCTTGGTACTGCACCCGTTTAAAGTGTCCCTCATTTACCCAAGTGTTGCCTTTATTTTGGCAGTCACCTGTAGCAGGCTAGCATTTGTTTTGTTCTGTAGAAAAAGCTCACCTGCTTCAGGAGGATTTGCTGTGCATGGACAAAGTCATGTGGCTCTTGCCATCACTCCCTCAATGCATGCCACCGGATAGCCTCTATCGGAAACCATTATTTCCAGTGTGTTTCAACTGCATGTAAAATTCTCTGTCTGTAGGGACTCTAACAGTCTGTCTGACATCTGTATCCCTGTGAGCCCTTTGTGGGACTGATGTGCAGTCCATCGATAACAGTGTGGGGGCGGGGGGCACCTGAGGGGGAACCTGAGCAAGACTGATGATGACACAAAGCTTTTTACCTTGTGGTCACGAGAGAATCCATCAACATGCCTGCTTTCAGTTGTGAGCAGTTCCCGGAGTCCCTGACTTCAGTTGGAACACTGGCAGGTTATTCAGCACATTAATAACTCTCTCTCTGTGCTGAGAGTTGTTGTTCTGCCGTTCGGTGTCGAGGAAGTTTAATTTGAAGCAATTTCCCACCTGTGCCCCTCCATTGCGTCTGTTGACAGGATGTTGTTGTCACGTCGGCAAAAGCAGCCGTGGATAAATGGCAATATTGCCGATATGTATCAGATTTCCCGAGGAGCTAATAAAGCGTGGGTGCGACAGCGCAACACCAATTACAAAGAGATTATTCTGTGTGTCGCCCGCAACCAAAACTATGCCTGCTGTTTGAAATTACGGCAAACGGAGTCTATTATCACAGCTTGGGTCTGGAGGCGAGTGATTTGCTTAATGTCACTGACAATGCCAGCTGCTCTAGATGTGCATCGCACAGTTCAGGAAAATTGTACAGGAAAGGGCCTTTGCCCCAAATCACGTTTTGCTGAATGTATCAATTTTGGAATGGGTCAAATTGTGCTTGGTGTGGCATTAAACAAATTTAGGTCAGACAGATATTGTCAATATTGAGTGCTGAAAGTTCATCCTTTTCATTTAAAAAATGTCAGATTTTTTCCACAATTTGGTGGCTAATTGTACCCTCTTCTAGTTCAACTACCCTCTCTCTGTCGTACGGCAAGGTCGCCACACCTCTGGGACCAGCAGTGACAAAGGCAAACTGAACAGCCTCCGATGAGACAGAATATGCCAAGCCGTCGACCGTAACTCCAACACACACAGAGCTGCTTGCATGCGGCGAACTCATGCTGGCCTACCTCCCCCCTCCCCCCTGGGTAAAACCTTTACCAGTCATGCCACTCGGGGGCAAAGGTTAATCCCTTTAATGTAAATTTACAGACTTTTAAATGTAATGTAAGTTACTGTAGGGCTTCGGCCTAACATTGTGTAATGTTGTGTCCTTTCAAGAGAGAATCTCTTGCTACTCATTCCCTGAGGCCCTCACATCCCTGTGGGGTGTAGCAACACTGCCCGTCCGCCCTGCAGCCTCTATGACTGTTCTCCAGAGCAGGCGAGAATTGAAAACACAGGCCAACGCTATCACACTCAAAGAGAGCGGCCCGAGTCGTGCCCTTGGCATGCAAGCACCGTGGTGCTTTGCCAGCAGGCCTAACCAGAGCACAGCAGGCCTCTCCCAGAGCAGAGAGAGGCCACCGCGACATTGTTCGGCGCCGTGTGGGTGAGGTAGTGGTGAAGCCATTGTCAGCACCACAATGGGGGGTCTAGTGCCGCAATGTCACTGCCAGGTACTTGTACTGCCAACCAGCACCTCCACTTATCTCCACCACCCAGGTGTGCTCCTGCATCTTAAAAGCACTATGCAGGGAGGGCATTAACCGCGATAACATAAACCCTAGCAACTTCCTCGAGCACATAAAGAAAAATATGAAATTCTCTTCTACAATCGAGTGATCAGCTTTTCAATTTGGCCCTGGGAGCTGAATTAGAGACCCTGTGATCTGGAGAGGGAATCCCTCTTTATCCACCGTTACAGACTTGAATTCCATTATTAACCAGAGGGGGCCATTCTCCATCTGCCCTAATTCCCTGTGTGAAAGGGAGCAGAGTGGGATGAATTAGTTTTCTGGAGGTTACGTCTAAAAAGTGCTGAGGCTAATACGCCAAACACAGAGCAAAGGATTTGGGGTTCTTAGCGGACCATCTGAAAATGACAAAAATTGGCCATTTAGCTTTTTTTAGAATATTTTAAAAATATATTTTTTGCGATTTTGCAATGGATCAAATCTTGTAAGGTGTCCTGTGCAAATGTGTGGGATGTGAGGCGCCCTGTGCGAATTTCAGTCAGACAGATTCCGTCAATCTTGAGTGCTGAAAAGTTCATCCCTTTAAAAAAGAAAATGATTTTCATTTCTCATTTTTTCCCTATTTTGGTGGCCAATTGTACCTTCTAGTTTAACTACCCCCTCTCTCTGTGACAAAGGCAAACTGAACAGCCTTCTCTGAGACAGAACTTGCCAAGCCTTCGAACGTAAGTTTAAATAGTTATGTAGAGTTCATCTTATCATTAAGGCGTTTTGGTTGCTTTGATTAACAGTCATCCGAGTCTGTTTTCTG
Source organism: Aldrovandia affinis (assembly GCA_029706075.1). Taxonomy (NCBI): domain Eukaryota; kingdom Metazoa; phylum Chordata; class Actinopteri; order Notacanthiformes; family Halosauridae; genus Aldrovandia; species Aldrovandia affinis. The sequence continues at coordinate 3,036,376 of JAINUG010000111.1, read as the reverse complement.
AACAATGATGCAGTTTTCATATCATTTGAAATGATAGTGAATAGCCCATTATGTTAGGAAAGTAACTAACACAGTTTTGCGAAAAGGATTTAAATGTGTAGGAAAGCCAGGAAACATTTATTTTTGGACCTTCCAGGGACCAGCCGAGATCCAACCACACCCCTCTACTGAATGTTTGTGATGAGCCAGCAAATCACATTTAGCTTCAGTGCAGCAGAAGGTTACATTCATCAGAGCAAGCTGCTCTTTAATGTCTCATGGTACCTTTTGTATAAATAATGCCTCCATTAACACTACAGAGGACTACACTGAACAATGCTCATAAATATTCATTAATATTTACGATGCAACTCAACACCATGCATAATTGTTTATAAACAGCCTTTACTGCTTATTACAATTGAAATAAATAACATTTGAGCATAATGTGTCTTTATGGGGCTCTCCATGTTCTACGGCCAGAATCAATTACCTATAGGAAAGTTGAGCAATGATGTGTTTGTGAAGGTCAGTATGCATGTTGAGAGTAGGAGAATGCAGGGAGCCGGAATTGGTGGGGGGTTGCAGTCAGCAAATGGGGAAGCGGGGCACACCTGGAGCTGCTGGGTCAAAAATAATACGCACCAGTGTATAGTTGCCATTAAGGGGAAATAAAAAGGGCACAGAGAGAGTGGGAAGGGAAGAGCATGGAATAGGACAGCTGCCTTACTGTGGGGCATGATATTCTCACCAGAAATGGTTTGTGCTTGAATGCGTGAAAGTTTATTTTAATATGGTTGTGTGTGTGTGTGTGCGCGTGTGTGTGCGTGTGTGTGTGTGTGTGTGTGATGGCGGAGGCTTACCTGAGACTGAGGCTGAAGGAGTGGAGCTGGGAAACCTGGGAGAAGAAAAGAAACAGAAGTTGGTCAGTGTGGGGAACCAGGAGCTGAAGAGTGGACCGGAAGACCCGGAGCGGAGTTCGTGCAGCATAGGAAATGAGTTCCCACAGTAGTAAGGAATGTGAATTAAGTAAAGGAATTTTGGATGTGCATGTGTTCAGGAAGTGTAGGGTCCCCCACTGCGAAGAGCATGTTTTTCCTCTGCTTAAATCCTTGATTAGTCCAGAGTTGTTGGAGGGGAGCCTCGGTGGGACGGAGTAACCCCCCAATATTCAAAATAGTAATATCTCTCCGCCCCAATAATTTGTAGATATTTCATTTAATTGTTTATTTCATATATGTTTCACAATACACAAATATAGACATCATTTCTCATATGTGTACTATTGACCGAAAAGGTTAAGGCTGAAGCTAAATAGCTTATGATTGCCTAACCTATATGCATTGTAGTTTTTACCACACAAAAAAAAGGAAACCCTTAATGCTAAGAACATAAAAGATACTTACAAACAAAAACGCAAACAAACACTCAAAAGAAAATTTAACATCCAAAAAAGAAAAATAACGGACGTCTTTTTCTATATAGCCCATTTAACGATCCGTCAAACAAAATAAAACATTTTAGTTCTTATATTCAATCAAGTCTGTATTTCTGACAAATAAAGTGCTTTAACTTTTTTTTAAAGTGTCCAACATTTATACTTTGTTTAATTACCTCAGGCAAATAAAACATTCCCTTTCATTATGTTCCCTCCAATATTTAATATGTGGCTATGCCTTTGCTGCATCCTTTGTGTCCTCTTTTCTTTCTTTTCTGTGTTATATTCTGTGTAGCGTGCTTTCCCACTTTTCTTTGAGGGGAAAAATCAGCAGTTTGATAAGCATCTGGCGGGGAAGCCTGAGTGTGTGCTGTGTATATAGGGTGGTGCATTCGGCTGCTCGCCACTCTGGAACTAACCCCCTCACATCAGACACTCTGACTCCACCGTCAAAAAACACCTAATAATTCACTTGTTCAGCAGGCGCTGTTACACTATCTGAATTTGAACCTGACAGGTCCCGCTTTTCCCCATGCACTGTATCACTGCCCCTTTCCTCTGTGTTGTATAGCTTTGTACTCTTTTAAGCAAAACATGTATGTTGCTTGTGTTGGTGCTCAACACTTTATGTTCAGAGAACCCACATCATTAACATTTTGGGATAATGTTAGAAAGAGCGGACCATGGATTTTTTGGGTCAACTGCCAGATTTGACTTCTGTCACATACAATTTTATCTGTGTTAAAATAGTCGCAGGCAAATAGTTGAACCATAAACAAATATTGTACACTTCCATCAAGCACTGAATGACATGATACACGATCTGTTCAAATCTGTGGTTAGTAATCCCAGCTGGGTTTCCCTCTGGCTGTGCTCCGCTGTGATGTGTACTTTGGAAACATAGACAAAACAGTCAGTCAAACAACCAACCAATTGATCAATTTATCACCTAATCAATAAATACATAAAATATTCAATCAAGCAATCAGTCAAACAACCGATCGATCAATTATAGTTATTGTAGGTGGCACTTATTTTGTTTAGTGACAGCTACAAGTTACAAAGATCTCTGAACAGTGGCTGTTTTCCACATTTGAGGGGATACAAAGCTAACCCACCAATTCCCAGTCACACTGCCCATAAACCCTCTGATTCCCAGTCACACCAACCACAAAGCTAACCCACCGATTCCCAGTCACACTAACCACAAAGTTAACCAAGCAATTCCTAGTTACTGTTTCCCCAGTTTTCTTCCAGATACAGACCCTGTTATGGCTGTTTTCCAGAGGGGAACAAAGATCAAACTGTGTCAGGCTATCAGTCAGCAATTAGAACCGGCAAGTTCAGGATCACAGTCACCAGATCGGACAGCTGCCCTCACATGCACCTGGAGAAGACTCCGCCACCGCACCAGAGCGTCTCATTATCCTGAAATGCCTCCAAAACCCAAATACCTTAAATGTCATTAATCATCAAGGGCCACCCGTCATGTCTGCTAGCGCATCGCTGTAATTAAGCTCCGTGTGATCAAAGCTTGAACGGATTTAATGCCATCTGAATGCCGGAGGAAAGGTCAGCGGTCCCATTGGCTGTCGCTGTCGCCGCTCCCCCATTCCCTCTGGGTCCCATGCTGTGGGTGACCACTGTCCCTGCCTCAAATGTCGCTCAAAGTTTCAATCAACTTTTGTCCTTAACTTTGACTCACAATAAATATATAATAAAAAAATGTCTTTATAAACACGGTTTGGTGACCTTGTGGGGGGCACTGATCAACATGTGTGTGTCTTGGGAGGGAGTGTTGGCACATGTTTGTGTGAGTGTATGCGTGTCTGGTGGGAGGGGGGAGTGATTGACAACATATGTTTGTGTGTGTGGGGGGGTGTAATTGACAACATACAGTACCAGTCAAAAGTTTGGGTACACCTGCTGGAAACTAAGTTTATCTCATAATTGACAATGTTTTACACCGTATACGTTTCTGTAAATAGATGAAAATGACAAAAAATACATGTACCAATGTGAGGGTGGATGGTGATAGGCACCACTCGCAGAACCCCAGGGGATCAATAAGTTAAATTGTACTGCCCTACAGTCTAACCACTAGCTCTGATAAACAGAGAATTAGGGAAGGGACAAACAAAAGGGAGGAACGGAAAATATCACCCAACGGGTGGCTAAGTGTCACACTGACACAAACAAAAGAAATGAAGAAAACTCCGCAGAGTTAATAAGGTGAGGGTAGCAAAACACCCGGCAAACAAAATACCTTATACAATTTATTTTCAGAAAACAAAACACACAGTGGTGGAAATACGTCCACCAGATTACCAAATGGTAATAGAAAACAAACAACTAAACCAAATACACAGAGTGTCCGAAAATGAGAAAAGGGCTAGGAGAGCCAAAAGAACAAGAATGTAATCCAAAACACAGTTGAACCGACTGAACAAAAGAAACCAAATGGAAGCTCATAATAGAGAGCAAGGTTCCTATTGAAGGTACAAATAAAGATGTTCTTATATGAAGATGTTTCGGACAGAAATATTCTTTTCTAAAGTAAGTCTTTATGTTACGTCTTTAAAAAGATACAACTACCTTAACGGCTAGATCGCAAAGATGGCTTACGATTTCGCCCTGATCACACTACAGGTGCGGGTTTAAATAGGAAGGTGATTGCTAATTGAACCCCACCTGTGCACCTCCCACAAGGAAGGCGCAACACTGCCACACGGCGGTGAGTCTGGGGAAAAACCATGACAACCAATAAGAAAAAGGAACATCAAAACAAAGCTCAAGAAATTTTAATTGAAAATTTAATCTTGGATTCCTCAAAATAGCCACCCTTTGCCATGATAACAGCCTCACAAACACAGGCCATTTGGTTATTACTTTTCAGCAGGAAATCACCCGACATGTCTTCCCAGCTCTCCTGCAGCAATTCCCAGAGACACTTGTGTGTTGCTTTGCTTTGACTCTTCTGTCCAGTGTCCAGTTATTCCCATACAAATTCTATGGGATTGAGTTCTGAACACTGGGCAGGCCAGGTCATTAGTTTGAGTTGTCTTTCATGTTCCTCCTTCACCAGATAGTTCTGGCACAACTTCAAGGTGTGTTTCGAGTTGTTATCTTGCTAAAGAATGAAGGAATGCCCAATTAGACGTAATCCAGATGGAAGGTGTAATAATAATAATAATATATGCCATTTAGCAGATGCTTTTATCCAAAGTGATAGAGAAATTCTGTGTTTAAAGATTGTTTCTGAATAACTTCACATACTTGTACTGTTTCTTAGGACTGTTTTTGCAGAGAGCTAGCTAAACCGCCACAGTCGAGGTCAGAGCAGTGTGCCTTGCCAAAAGATACGAGGTTCTCCCAGAGATGGAAAAATACTGGTGTGTGGGCGAGGCTAAAGCATTTGTCTAAGGATGCATTATTGTGTATAAGAAGTGTTCTCTCCGGAAATGATTTGTTCATTTGCCTGGCAGGGAGGCGGTGAACCCCGAATGCATTTGGTTGAATAAACTCTGTTGAAAATTGGTTGTATGTTCTGTTTTCTCATTTGGTGCAAGTGTTCTCTATTCACTTTGAAGGTCTTCTGAATTTCGTGAACCTAACAATTGGGGGCTCGACCGGGATCCCAATATCTCACCGCACGGGCGCAGAGGAAGGGCGTGAGGTCTGAACCGTGCACGGGGCTTGTTTTTATGAGAGACAAGTTTTTTTGAGAAAGTCCTCGGTCCGGATCGGGCAGGATCCTTGGATAATTAGCGAGGCCAGACAGCGCAACGTTCCTCTGGAACCGCGGTGAGTGACGGGATTTTTCCGAATTCTATTTAAGATAGAAGTGTGATATTGAACCTAGAGCCTTGCCATAAAAGTGAGAGTGACGGAACATAGATGTGACCATGAAAAAGTGTAATAGCAAAGGTGGTTGTGGTTGTTGAGCATGTGGAAAGAAAAGTTTGATGGGAAGTTGCAGGTCCAGCAATGTGGCAAGCCTAATGAAGAAAAAAAAAAAAAAAAAAGGGGGAAAGAACAGTTTGGAAAGGAAGGTAAGCAGTACACGAGCCTTGTTTGTGGAACTGTTTTCCTAAAACCGTGAAGGGGGAAAATAGTGAGCGTGGAACTTCTTAGTGGCACTCCTGGTCTCCGAGACGGGGTTCAAGTCCCTGCGGCGGTGTATGCCTCGGTGGTAGCACTCCCGGTCTCCGGGATGGGGTTCAAGTCCCTGAGGTGTCTCTAATTAGTGTTAGGTTGGAGCCTAACGCGCCGAAAATGGCACACGTGAGGAACTGTTTACTATTAGGTGAGAAGCTTAAAGCGTAAGGGTTACTCGTGGAACTTCTTAGGGGGAGGTTTGAGGTTTGACAAATAATTTATTATTATAAGTGTTTGTGAACAATTGCCTCTGGGATTTACCTGGGGAGAATTTACAAAAGAAACTAAAAGTAGCTGAGTGTTTATTCATGAGTGAATAAAAAATGAATGTGACATGAATGCAATTGCGCCTGAGTATGAGTGAATAAAAGTGTATGTAAAAATTTTGGACTGTGCAAAATAAAAACGAAATGATAATGGCGTACCTAACCCGTCTTAAAAAAGTGTTTAATGCTACCAGTGGTCTTGAACCACCTGCAAATAATAACGATGGGGTTTATGAACAACAGCTGAAAAATGCGTTCTTGAACGGCCTCACTCCTGCATTAACAATGTTAATTAAAAGATATGTAATTACGTGGGCAACGTGCCGATTGCAAGTGATAATAGAACATGCTATTCACTTCGAGCGAACGGCTAGGGAAGACCAATTAAAATGAAACAAAAAATTACTATTGAATGTGACGAAAATGGGTTGTCAGTCACGTCACTATATACAGTGGGGAAAATAAGTATTTCACCCCCTGCTGATTTTGTGAGTTTGCCCCCTTACAAAGAAAGGAACGGAACGGTTGGTCTATAAATTTCATGGTAGGTTCATCTTAACTGTGAAAGACAGAATATTTTTAAAAAATCCCAGAAAATCACATTATATGAATTTTAAACATTTATTTGTGTTTTATTGAGGAAAATAAGTATTTCACCCCCTAGCAAAACAGCAAGAATTCTGGCTCCCACAGACCGGTTATGTGACCAGGAGGCACACAGATTAGTCCTCTTATTTAATTAGTACTCCTAATTAAGTACTCGTTACCTGTATAAAAGACAACTGTCCACAGAATCAATCAATGAATCAGATTCCAACCTCTCCACAATGGGCAAGACCAAAGAATTGTCTAAGGACATCAGGGACAAAATTGTAGACCTGCACAAGACTGGAATGGGCTACAAGACCATTGGCAAGCAGCTTGGTGAGAAGGAGTCAACTGTTGGTGCGATAATTAGAAAATGGAAGAAACACCAATTGACCATCAATCTCCCTCGGTCTGGGGCTCCACGCAAGATCTCACCTCGTGGAGTGAACCTGATCATTAGAAAGGTGAGGGAACAACCCAGAACTACACGACTGGAGCTTGTTGATGATCTCAAGGCAGCTGGGACCACAGTCACCAAGATGACCATTAGTAACACACTACGCCGTAATGGATTGAAATCCTGTAGTGCCCGCAAGGTCCCCCTGCTCAAGAAGGCACATGTACAGGCCCGTCTGAAGTTTGCCAATGAGCACCTGGATGATTCAGAGGAGGCTTGGGAGAAAGTGCTGTGGTCAGATGAGACTAAAATCGAGCTCTTTGGCATCAACTCGACTCGCCGTGTTTGGAGGAAGAAAAAAGCTGCCTTGGACCACAAGAACACCATCCCCACCGTCAAGCATGGCGGTGGAAACATTATGCTTTGGGGCTGTTTCTCTGCTAAGGGCACAGGACGACTTCACCAGATCGAGGGGAGGATGAATGGGGCCATGTACCGGGAAATCTTGGGTGAGAACCTCCTTCCCTCAGCCAGGACACTGAAAATGGATTTCTAAGGATTTGGAGAGGATCTGCAAAGAGGAGTGGGCTAAAATCCCTCCTGGGATCTGCACAAACTTGGTGACCAACTACAAGAAACGTCTGACCGCTGTGCTTGCCAACAAGGGTTTCTCCACCAAGTACTGAGTCATGTTTTGCTAGGGGGTGAAATACTTATTTTCCTCAATAAAACACAAATAAATGTTTAAAATTCATATAATGTGATTTTCTGGGATTTCTTTAAATATTCTGTCTCTCACTGTTAAGATGAACCTACCATGAAAATTACAGACCGTTCCTTTCTTTGTAAGGGGGCAAACTCACAAAATCAGCAGGGGGTGAAATACTTATTTTCCCCACTGTAGGTACTATTGGAAATAGTTTTGGGAATTCTATACAATGGATAGATTTACTATTGACTTACAGTAGTGAATGCATACATTTTTCAGTACATGTGGCCCCAGTGGGAATCGAACCCACAACCTAAGCGTTGCCAACGCCATGCTCTACCTACTGAGCTACACAGACCATAGGTGTGTACACCTACACCAGGTGTACTCAAACTTTTGACTGGTACTGTATGTTTGTGTGTGTGTGTGTGTGGTTGGGGAGTGATTGACACATGATTGTGTGTGTGTGTGTTGGGGGATGATTGACACATTAAATATACCAATAAAACTTTCCTGTATGATTCCTGCAGCATCACCATAGCGTACAATTATGGACAACTGAGCTTTGCAGGATATGTCGGTCATCTCATCTATCTGCCATGCAAAAAAAGGCGCAGCGGAAATCTCACTCCTTATCTCCTCATGAAGGGTGGCAGCAATGACTTCGGATCATTTTGTATCATCTTAGACAGTCCAGAAAATACATTAGACAATTTCAAATGAGCAGCCAGAACATTATCAAACCAGGAAAGCATGTCTTTCTCTCTGTAGTTCCCTTTATTATCCGACTCTTCACTCTCATCATGTCCCCTAAATGCCAGCTCGACGACCCAATAATGAAACCAAATCAATCAACCTTTTCAGAATGTCACGTTTTTTCCGGACCGTTCCGTTATTGTTTGCCAACTGGAGTCGCACTCCTTCATCAATAAAAGTATCAATCCTCACATTTCCCAACAGACTTAATTGCATGACTGCATTGACATGCTCCTTTGATTTTGCATGAATCTTAACAGATCTGTCAACATTTTGTATATCCTCAAATCCATCTATTGCAAACTTCGAACACCCATCTCCTGCAGCTGCACATTTAAACATCGAGTAAGGCAAGGAATACATGCAGTTTGTTAGCAAGCTCCCTGTTAGCCACTCCACCTTGTCCGAGCAATCTTAAATCTCTGACTTACAAAGCACACTCTCTACATCAGCTTGATAGGAGGCTTTGGCTTCCCCTCTGCCTTCACTCTTAGTTTTTCCTCATAGGAGTGAAATGGTAGTGACAGTGTAGTATAATGGTTAGGGAGCTGGGCTTGTAACTCAGAGGTTGCAGGTTCAATTCCCAGGTGGGGCACTGCTGTTGTACCCTTGAGCAAGGTACTGAACCTGAATTGCTTCAGTAAAATTATCCAGCTATATAAATGTATTTTATGTAAACTGTGTAAGTCGCTCTGGATAAGAGCATCTGCTAAAATGTAAATGTAAATGATTCCTGTAAAATGCGGTCAACGATGTTTGCAATTGCATCCATAATTATTCTTGCAAAAATTGTTCCCTTGAAAAAGACAGGACAGGAACTAGCTAAGCAAGCTAGCTAGCTAGCCTACAACTCCAGACGAGTTCTTGCAAAAATACAAAAAAATTAAATATAAAGATGAACAATAACGATATGAACAGATTCATTGATTACACGTAATTATACTATTAAGAATATATATATACAAGAACCACCAAAAACTACTACACAATCACTAATTTATGATAATCTTTCTCTCTCTTGATCTCTCTGGCTGCACGCTTCGACTTCCAAAAGGAACACTAATGATAGATGATTCGAGAACACATTTAAGTTTCCAGAAGGCTGAACTGAATGGTTTAGATCAGGGGTGGGCAATCTTACCCTGTGTGGGCCGGTGTGGGTGCAGGCTTTTGTTCCAACTGAACAGTGACACACCTGATTCCACTAATCAAAGCCCTGATTGAAGACTTTGATTAGCTGATTAGTCAAATCAGGTGAGCTACTGCTCAGCTGGAACAAAAGCCTGCACCCACACCGGCCCACACAGGGTAAGATTGCCCACCCCTGGTTTAGATAGATGTCATTCATCTTCATGAACTCACAAATATCGCGCATCAGTCGAAAGACTAGGTGAAGCAGTGCTTCACTGGGTTGACTTTAAAACGCGTCGTAAGCCATAATTGTCCAATCAACGACGTATAAAATATTATTTGCATTACATTGAGTTGTATTAGGTTAGTGAAGCAAAGAAATTTCTGCTTCACTGAAGTACCTTTTAATAACCTGAGGATGGTGCTGTTTTGCACAATAAATCTTTTTTTTAAGTGAGATTTTTTGGCTTGATTCACAGAGGAAATAGTCATTGTGATGATACTTTTTAAAAACATGTTTTATATCACACAAAACATATTTTTGTGTTATGTTATTTTGTCTGTTTGTTCTTAGGTGAAGCAGTGCTTCACCTGTTGTCTTATAGAAACCTCTACTGGAAGGGAGGGATGGGCGGAGGGTGCCAGTCTGCATACATTTCCCTGCCCCATTGCGCAAGAGTGACTCTAGTCAATCAGGTTCCTGCAGTCTGTCTGCACCAGCTGCACAAGTGCAGTCCTCTGACTCAGTTGTGGGACTGTGGATTCTGAGACCTCCTCAATGCAGGCGTGGCAGTATAGTATAATGGTTAGGGAACTGGGTTTGCAACTCAGAGGTTGCAAGTTTGGTTCCCAAGGTGAGCGGCACTGCATTGACTGCACATATGATTAGGCATTCCACAATGTGTGGAAAAAGCAAAACATAGTAAAAAAAGTTTTAAAAAAGGTGAGGGGGTGTTCGTTGTTTTGGTTAGCCAAGGTTTATGGCTATAAGTCTGGGGAAATTAGTCTTCCTTGTGCAAATCTCACTGTTTATTCTTCATTCAGACTCATAACCCAATTCCAAATGAAAATGTTCAGTTTGTTCCACTTTTAGTGAACTGCAATGATCCTCTAGAGCTCTCTGTACAAGAAAATACACTCACAATCTTCTTTCACTTCTCAACATTCAGGCCCAGAACTCACTAAAACAGCTATTTGCCACAATCTCTGGGTAAAAGTGACATTTTTTATGTATTTATGTTTGTTTGTTGTTTACACTACATATTCAATCAATTTCAGCAACTTAGGTTCAAACTCAATTTGTTGCATGAAACCATTTATATGTAGATGGTATGGTATGGTATGTATACCATGTGTGTTACCTTAAAATTGCTAATGAAGCCCCCGCTGTTTAAAAGATCATAATAACACAGATCTTGGTTAACATAAAGCAAGGCAAACAAAGTCTGCACTCAGAAAAAAGAACAAAAAAATAAACTTTATTTTGTATTGTTTATCCCACAAAATTAAATAATAAAAACAACTCACAAAAATAACAGCCACCAGTAGCTCTCCAGGAAAACCATGCTTTTGCTTTCTGGCAGATTCAGGGTGATTCCCCAAAGGTCCATTGTGCGCATTGATTTCAAAGGGAGTGGGGGGTGTACCTTCAGATATCTCTCCCTTCAGATCAGCTGCGAAACAGCCAACATTCAAGGCCTAACGCAGCTACTGTAACTTGTAGGGAAATTTTATAAGACCGTATAACATTTTAGTAAATTAAAATGGATTTAATTAAATATCGCTTCCATATTATGAGGTCAATCATACCACGTTGAACCTCTGCTTTTCTCTGGAGTGATTTGGGGAAGATGATCAGGACAAACAATATAATTGGCATTAAGTACATACAGACAACATATGCCACGGACATTGTGTTCGCCCTGTCCCTGTTAACAGCCATATAGGAGTCGAAGGGCTTAACCTCTAGACCCACATCATAGAAACTATTCCATGGCAAGCCTTGTACCCTGATATTTCAAGACTTAAAGCATTCGCTGTCTGTCTACAGTACAGCTACAGTACAGTACAGACATTCAAAGCCTAATCGAAGTTCAGTGGCATCAGAACATATTAGATGCATATGCCGGCAGCGAATGCTCTAAGATTATTTTAAGTTCTATAGAGTAGTGTTATCGGGACTCGGAGCATTCGCTGTCTGTATACAGAACAGCTACTGGAGACATTCCAAGCCCGCTACCCTAGATACGATACAGGACTGACTTGTCAGCGCAGAGGGACTGATGCCGTAACAGTCCATGTGGCCTTGCTCCCGGCTTGTTACTCTAAAGGGGAAGAAGACATTATTTCAACCTTAGCAAAATCTCACAAAACAGACATTACACAATACATAGCAGAGGACATAAAAGACAAGGCATTATAACACATTCCCCAAACATACAAAACTAGAACACAGAGTGCCCTGAGCCTTTGTTAAGTGAATGAACTCCCCAAGCTGGATTTGAATATTCATTTTATGCACCTCTGACCAGCTTAGACATTATTTCACCTTTTGGTTGTTCCAATAATAGTTGTATGACAGGACCAGCTGCACACCTTCAGAATAACAGTGATTTCCCATATTCCGTATTTGGCCTGACGTGCCAGATTGCGGGTTTACAGGGCTAGCGGAATAGTGAGTGCCCCCTACTGTGAGGGAATGATTGAATCAAGTGTTATATGACCATCCCAATCTTCCTTTTGGTGGCCATAAAACCATTTTCAGTGGCCAGAAGACTGGTTGCTCCCAGGCTAATCACCTGTCGGATGCAGTGATGGACAGGACAGGTTCAAACCCTCTTTATGGTTGCAATTTCTCAGCCCCCTTTATCCAATGATGAGTGCATCAGATAACAGAACTCAGTGCAGGGAGGGAGAGGGGCTGGCTATTAAAATCATAGAGCTAGGTCTTTCCAACCCTACAAACTACAGAGGTATTGAGATGGGTGCATGAGGGTTGGACCCGAAATGCACGACTCAGAATCAATGACGTAAAATAAAGACCTGCAAGGGCTTTATTAGAGGAATGTTCAGGAGACGTAGTCAAAACAAAAGCAAAGTCCAAAAACCCAAAAATCAAGCCAATAACCAAAGTACAGTACCGAGGGTTGGACAAATATATCAGATGCCAAAATAATGTCACATTACCTGTGAACACATACAACTAACAAACTACATCAGACAGGAAGAAATTATAGCACTTTTGAGCGTCTTCCTTGTTTGATTTCATTGTTACGACCCAAGCCTGTTTACTGACCGTTTTTGTTACCGCTGCCTGTTTTGTACCACGAGTTTTGCCTGCTGTCTTTTGTGCCTTTGCCCCGCGGAACAGACTTCGGTCTTGACTCTTGCACCGTCCCTGGCTACGAGCCTGCCTACCGTCCTCCTGTACCTCTGCCCCGCTGACAGCTACTCTGGTTTGTTTAGATTTTTTGCATGGTTTACCGAGTTCGAGACTTGCTTTCTCCCTTGGTACTGTACTTTGGTTATCGGACTTTTCTTTTGTTTGACTACGTCTCCTGAACATTCCTCTAATAAAGCCCTTGCGGCTCTTTATTTTACGTCATTGTTTCTAAGTCGTGCATTTTGGGTCCAACCCTCACGCATCCGTCTGTGATATCCATTCTCAATTTTGCGATTTTTAAATAGAGAAGGAACATGTTTGTACGGCTAAACCTAAACATTTCAACATTAGTGTTAAAGGTTAAAGAACGACATGTCAAGGCATTTCCAGTATGCTGTATAGAGTTAACATTTTCAAATGACTGATTTTATTGAGAAATCGTAGCAAGACAAAAACACGATAAAGTACGAGGAACTTTCCTGTTATTCTGCTCAATCAGTAAAATGAAAGCAAGCAATGAATGAAATGTTGCCATGAACCTAGGTATTTCATGATCACTGTCCTGACATTTATTGGCTTTTTTGTTTTGTTTCATTACATAAAATAAACCTTTGGTTGCTCTTATTGGGATTTTATTTAAGGTAACTTCATGGAAAGACTTGCGTGTTACAAAATGTACACGAAACGTGACCTAAATTATAGAAAACATTAAATTGTGAAAGACAATTTGTCTTTACAAACTGAATAATCTGGCGACATCTGTGGATTGTGTTGATAAAGGATAGTACAGATCTTTCATGTTGCAAGATTTCAAGTTTTTTACTTAAGCAATGATATTTCATGGAAACATATTTCCCAAAGAGTCGACTACTAAAACACTGTACGTGAGGCATCTCATACTTAACAGCCTCTCATACCAACAATCTGCTTGTGTACACTTATGTTCTACACATTTCAAAACACAAAAATTTAACTTTCTGAAGGGGACATATGTTACTTTTATATTATTTAAAGAATAACTTCATCACTGTTCTGTTGCAGTTATAATGTGGCATTGTAGTAGTAATTATTGCCTGGTGGTTTAATTTGCATTTGGCTCCCCTAGTGGCTAATATTTACAAGCTCTAAGCTGTAGACCAGCTGTAGAAGTTCAGTAGCATTGATGAATGTACAAGCAATTAACTAATGTCAGAAGTCTTCCACTTCGTCTGCAAACATCTTGTTCTTTTCAAGAGCATCGTCTGTACGTATCATATTTCATGTTTGTTGACATATTGGTATTATTGTGGAAATTAGTAGTTTTAAATGAGTTTATTCCATTCGATAGTTATAAAATGTGTTCACTGTTCCTAGCACTGTATAACGCTATGGCAAATCATGCTAGCTTCTATATCTTGATAATATCATTATTGTAATGTATCACTATTGTAATGCCTTATTATCCAGCTCCTCTAGTAGCTCTCTAAAGAGTCTTCAACTAGTACAGAATACAGCGGCATGTATTTTGACTAGATCCAAGAAGTATGAGCACATTACTCCAGTGTTAGCATCACTACATTGGCTTCCTATTAAATATCGGGCTGATTATAAAGTACTGTTGCTAACTTTTAAAGCAGTGAACGGACTTGCACCTTTATATCTGACCGAAATGATTGCCCCCTATAAGCCGACACGACTGCTTCGTTCACAAGAAGCCGGCCATCTATTACTCCCTAGAATTTTGAAAAGCACAGCTGGTGGTAGAGCCTTCTCTTTTAGAGCTCCTCTGTTGTGGAACGGTTTACCAAGGCATGTTAGGGATTTGGACACAGTTTCAATTTTTAAGTGCAGATTAAAAACATATCTTTTCAGCCTAGCCTACTGCTAAAAATAGTCTAGGTGGAGAGATGGAGAAGGCCGTGCCCTAGTGTTTTATGGAGTGAGAAACTTTCCATACTGTCACCTCCTCAATGTGTTACCACCACTGTTATGCTGGTTATCCATGATCAGGTGTGGATGGTTTGGAACTCTCTCATGGCACCTGCCCCCGAGCCCTAAATCCTGCGAGAAGTGTGAGCTGCTCCCATCAACCCTCACCCCCACGCCAACCCCAGTTCCTGGATCTGGACCCTCTCTGCGTGGTTTAGCCCCCCCGCTGACTACCTAACTCAGGAGGGGCAGTCTTTCAGCCCTGAGCTACCTCGGACTGGCCATGACATGGTCTTTTTGGACATACCCTGTGCCGGCCAGAAGAGGATGGGTTCCCCCCCTTTTTAGACTGGTTCCTCCCAAGGTTTCTCCCTACCAAGGGAGTTTTTCCTTGCCACTATTGCCTTTAGCCTTGCTAGGGGGTCTAGGCCTGGGTTCCCCCTCTGTTAAGCGTTTTGTGACAATTCTATTGTGAAAAGCGCTATACTAATACATTTTATTTTATTTTATTTGATCATAGTATTGTCATTTTATTCTTTTGTATTGCAAGATATTTATGTTTAAGCTAATAAGTGCTATCCTGTATGTCTTTGTCTTGTAGTTTCACCCTTTTTGAAATCAGTAAACCTGTTGACAACGTCTCCAGAGTCTTGGTTGAAGGAAGGTGTTTATCTGACTGTCGAATCATATTGTTCAGTGTGCAGTGCAGACAGTACAATCACATAATTTGATTTACCACATGCTTCAAGAACTGCTTGTCTGTTTTAATAAGATGGAAAATTGTTCACTTGCACGAAACAACTAACGAGAATAATGAAAGAAGTCCCTCAAAAGCGTCTTTTTCTCAGTTCATACGTTGGATACTGTAGGCAAATTGTAGCGGTGACCGCTGAATCAAGACTCGTGGGAGAAAAAAAAAACCTAGAAGAGCCTGCATTCATGAACCTTGTGAACTCTGTTCTGTTCCTAGGATTTGATCACCATTTATGCATATGATGTCTGCATATGATTTAATGAGTTTGCACATGGTTGAATTAGGCCTGGGGACACCTGTGCTTGGAAAGCTTTGAGGCAAGCCCAATGACCCCAGACCAGTGGTCTGTTCTGACTCTGTCCTAATTTACAGTGACAAGCAATGAATGGTGGCGAGTCGACATAATAAATAGTATTGCTGTGATCCATTTATGCACGTAGCATTATCAAGGCCTGGTTTTATGTGTAGTGTGCAGACAGGTCAGTGGTAGGTCAGTATAAGTGACTTGTTTAATTTTTTATATGCCAGACATCATCAGAAAATAAATAATGGTGTCTTAAAAATGGGAATTTTGGGGAATTCAGCCAAAATTGGAGTGGTAACCTCATGGGACATCATGGGGAGGAGTATTGAACCTTGTGAGGAGGGGTTTCAAAATAGGATAAAAGACGAAGCCCCAGAGAAGACCGTTCAGTTCCTGCTTCGCGAACCAGAACTCTGCATGCTCTTTGAATGTAACCATTGCTTATATTCAAATAAATCTTATTACATCAGACTCTGAAGATTGTTTTACTTTGAAGAAAGACTACTTTATTTTGAAGAAGTATCCAGTGCGGTGGGATCTCTTGGTCCATCTGGCCATGACCGGGTTCAGATTCTCCCTCATTGAATTGGTGAGCCAGCCAGGAGAGGCTCGGGGAAGCCAGCCGCTTGGGCGGGACTGCTGCCTTTGAGTCAACATTGGCCATACAGGGAAAAAGGTAAGCAGAGCCAATTTATAAAAATCTGCGAGTTTGTTGGATCGAAGGCAGTGTATTTGTCCCAGCTAAGGCACTACTAGCCTCTCCTCTAAATAATCTAAAAATATAGCAAGAAAAGAGTCTGGTGTGATATATATGTTTTATGTGTGTGAGTGAGGAAAAGGTGTATGTGAGTGTGTGAAGAGAAATGCCAGAGTGCATGCTCAAGTTACTGATAGTGTGTTGGTTTATGGTCTGTGCTGGAGGTTTGATTAGTTTGGTATTGGTGCAGCACAAGTATTACATTACATTACAGGCATTTGGCAGACGCTCTTATCCAGAGTGACGTACAACAAAGTGTTAACCGTAGTCAAGAACAGTTTAGCTGAAAGCCGTCAAAGAGGGAAGTACAGTTCCAGGTGCTAGGAGGAACCACATAGTTAAACTAGGTAAATCTGTTAGCCACAATTCAAAGGCAGCAATAAAACAATCAGTGCGGAAAATACAGGCAAAATAATGCCTAAACCTAATACAATACATAAACAAGTAGACATAAGTGCAATACTTAACAGCTACATGCCTAAGTTTACAAAACTGGACTACAGGGAGAAGTGCAACCTGAAGAGGTGAGTCTTCAGTCATTGCTTGAAGGTGGCCAGGGTCAGCTGTTCTGACTTCCACAGGAAGGTCATTCCACCATCGAGGAGCCAGAACCGACAGGAGACGTGACCGGGAAGCAGAGGTGCGGAGGTGCCAGGTGTCCTGAGGTAGCAGAATGGAATGGTCTTGTAGGTGTGTAGGGTTTGAAGATCTTGAGGAGGTATGTTGGGGCTGATCCCTTGACTGCCTGGTATGCTAGGACCAATGTTTTGAATTTGATGTGAGCTACTGTATAACAGGCAGCCAGTGGAGGGTAGTGAGCAGGGGGGTGACATGGGAGTGTCTGGGAAGGTTGTAGACCAGATGGGCTGCAGTGTTCTGGATGAGTTGCAGGGGTCTGATGGCAGATGCCGGAAGGCCAGCCAGAAGCGAGTCGCAGTAGTCCATGTGGGACAGTACCATTGCTTGGACCAGGAGCTGGGTAGAGTACGTGGTAAGGAAGGGATGGATTCTCCTCATGTTATACAGGAAGAATCTGCACCGCTTACTGGCTTACCACTGCGATGTTCTTTGATAGGGACAGCCTGTTGTCCATCACCACACCGAGATTCTTCGCGCAGGGTGATGATGTCACCAAGGTGTCACCTAGGGAAATGAAGAAATCAAGGTGGGGATAGTTTAGAGCAGGAATGAAGATTAGTTCTGTTTTACCTGGGTTGAGGTTTAAGTGGTGACTGTCCATCCAGCTCTGAATGTCCCTCAGGCAAGCAGAGATGCAGGTAGAGACCTGAGTGTCTGATGGGGAGAAGGAGAGAAAGAGTTGAGTGTCATCAGCATAACAATGGTAGGATAAGCTGTGGGCAGAGATTACAGAGCCAAGGGATCGAGTGTACAGAGAGAAAAGAAGGGGACCGAGGACTGAGCCCTGTGGAACCCCGGTGGGGAGCGGGCGAGGCGTGATACTTTAACAGCCCAGGCGACCTGGAAGGAGTGACCAGAGGGGTAGGATTCGATCCAGGCGACGGCTGTACCGCAGATCCCTGTTGCTGCCAAGGAGGACAGGAGGATGGAGTGCTCCACAGTGTCGAAGGCAGTCGAGAGATCCAGCAGGATCAGGATGGAGGAGAGGGAGGCTGCTCGTGCGGTGTGAAGTGCCTCATTGACCGAGAGGAGAGCGGTTTCTGTCGAGTGGCCAGGGCTGAAGCCAGACTGGTGGGGGTACAGTAGGTTATTTTCTGTGAAGAAAACAGAGAGTTAGTTAGATACAGCTCTTTCGAGAGTTTTAGACAGGAAGGGGAGGAGAAATACTGGGCAATAATTCTGGATGACTGAGGGGTCTAGAGTGGGTTTTTTCAGCAGAGTGGTGGTGTGGGCCCTTTTGAAGGGTGAGGGGAAACAACCAGAAGACAGGGAGGAGTTCACAAGGGAGGTGACAAATGGGAGGATGTTAGGTGTGATAGCCTGGAGGAGGGATGAAGGGATAGGGTCAAGGGCACAAGTGGCAGGGCAGTGGGAGAGGAGGAGGTGGGAACTATCAGAGTCTGTGAGGGGAGAAAAAGAGGGGAAGCAGGGGCAGGGCACAGAGGGAGTGGAGTGCACAGCAGGAGGGGAGGGAGTGGAGGGTACAAAGGAGCTGCGGATGTCTGCGATTTGCTCCTCGAAGAAAAGTCATCTGCAGTGAAGGGGGACTGAGGTGGGGGAGGAGGCATGCTGAGGAGAGAGGAGAAAATAGAGAACAGTTGACGAGGTTTAGGGATTGAGTTCAGAATTTTAGTTTGATAGAAGTTTGCCTTAGCGGCAGTGACAGCAGAAGAAAACACAGACAGGAGAGACTGATAGGATGAAAGGTCGGATGGGTCCCTGGATTTCGTCCACTTCCTCTCAGCAGCACGGAGGCTAGCCCGGGAGATGTGAAGGGTGTCGGACATCCAGGGACTGGGAGGGGATGAGCATGCAGGTCTAGGGAGAAGAGGACAGAGAGAGTCAAGTGCTGAGGAAAGAGATGAGATTAGGGTGGAGGAAGCAGTGTCAGTGGGGAGTCTAGAGAATGCTTTAAGGGGGGGGGAGGGAAGCAGTGACAATGGGAGCGAGGGAAGAGGGTGAGAGGGAGCGAAGGTTATGACGGGCAGTGATAGTGGGGGTTGGAGGAGGGGAGGGAGGATGGGGGGCAAGGGAGAGGGATAAGGAAATTAAATGGTAATCAGATGTATGCAGGGGGGTAACCGTGAGATTAGAGCAGGGGCAGTTCCTCAGGAAGATCTGGTCTAGGAGGTTGCCTGCCTTGTGGGTTGGGGGAGAGCGTTGCAGGGAGAGGTTGAAGGAGTGGAGTAGTGGTAGGAAGGCAGCAGACTAGGGGGCTTCTAGGTGGATGTTGAAACCTGCAAATCTGTACCACCACCACGGCCGGATGGCCGGGGGGTGTGGGAGAAGGAGTAGGCGGACGAGAGGGCAGCAGGAGTAGCGGAGTTATCAGGGCTGATCCAGGTCTCGGTGAGGGTGAGAAACTGGAGGGACAAGAGGGAGGCATGAGCAGAGATGAAGTCACCTTCCGTGTGGCAGACTGATAGTTCCATAGCCCTGCTGAGATCGTGAAGGTCTCACAAAGGGTCAGGAGGGGGTAGCAGAGGTTGGAAGGATTCCGTTGTCACGAGGGGGTGCGTTGCTGGAAGCGCCTTCTGAATGGGAGAGCGCAAACTGTTATGGGGTGCAGGCACATACTAGGAGGGAGCGACGTAAGCATCGCTCTGAGAGAAGCTAATATAAGTAGTAGTAAGCAAGTAGTAAAATTGAGGAAATTGTTAAAGTTTGCTTCGAGTCTACGGAACTGCAAACAGAATAGTCACCAGGTGCTAAAGAGACGGTGACTCTGACCCAGAGTAGAGGTCATACGGTTGGCTAAGGGGCTTTTGAGACGGCAACCAAGACAGTCATTAAGGGGCCCGACGGGGACTGCGGCTTTACTAAAGGTGTGTGGATGTAGTGAGTTTTACATGTGGTTTTGAAATCTTATATGGGTTGGGCAAGTTTTGTATGTGTCCTGTGAGATCTTATGTGTGCTTTGTGAGCTTCTCTATGAGTGTTTTTGCAATCGTGAGTCTGTTGTGCAGTGGTGAGTCTTTTTGTCTTGTGAATATCATGCGTGATCTGTAAGGCCTAGGTGTTTGGGGAATTTTATTAATTGTTAGGTACAGTAGAAGCGGAGCTGAAAAAAAGGGAGCAGTATAACGTTAAGTAAGGTAAGTGTGGGCGCATGCCCTCATCGAATGATCAGCTAATACAAGCAGAGAAGAGCTTGGAGGAAATAATAATTCAACAAGATTTACGTAGAGATGTAAAGGTATTTCTTATTCTTTGGGCTGCTGCATTCATTGTAGTGTGGACAACCGCTATTGTGTGGGTGGTGATACATCGGTGAAAACTGTTATATGTTTGTGTTGCCAGGTTTATGCACTATAGCTTGTTTAAGCTAAAATAAAGTGCATAAAAGGCGTGGTCAACTTGGTCAACGGTCGAGGTTCCGGTTTATAGGATAAGGACCGTGAACACATGAGCCCCTGAACATATAGTCAATGAGCCCAAAAATAAGAGACATAAAATCTATGAATAAGGTTAATGAATAAATGAAATATAGGATTACCCGTTTCTCAATAAAGAAAAAGAAAAACGCACACACTGCTGGCCCTAGTAGTATACACGGGGACTTAGTTACCGACAAGTTATTTAGAGAAGGAGTTTAATTTAGGAATAAAAGCACGCGACATTATGTGCTGATTATGTAATATAATATACGCCATTTAGCAGACGCTTTTATCCAAAGCGACTTACAGTAGTGATATGCATACAATACAATGCTGTGCTCTACTAACAGAGCCACAGAGAACCACGTGGACCACCATTATGTGGATTCATGTGTTACTAGAAAACGCTGACGGTAGTATTATTGAGAAACATATTACCTGTATAGACGTTGATGAAATCGCTGGCTCAGAGCCAGAGGATATTATAGTGGAGAAGTGGATATTCAAATCAAATAAACTGACTCTGCCATTTACACTTACGTTAGACAAGGAGCAGTGGGAGGCCATACGTGAGGAGAATCTGCATAACATTGTGCCATCAAATGTGCCAGTGATTGAGGCCTAGTGGAGAATAGGAGTATAGGATTTGACTACGTTGCCTTAAACTGTCTATTTTGATAGGAGAGGCACTGTAGTTTCATGTGCTCCCCAAGTGTAGAGGGATGAAAGTTCATATTTTAACTACAGATCAACGTACAGGGAAAATTACCAAAAGAACACACTCCAACAGGTACAGTAGCAATCAAAGAACGAATCGTTGGTTGGAGCGCACTTATAAAGATTGCCAAGACACACAGCATAGTGAAGACCCACATCACCTTAGGTGTCAGTTTCTCTGTGAAGTAGTGCGAGGGGGAGAGCTAAGAGCATAAGAGCTAAGCATATGCATGTGATCAAGAAGAGTGGGAATACTCACGTGATCAAGCACAGAGGCAAGGAGTTTGGAGAATTCATCCCCAATCAGAATCATATAACCACTAAAGGCGGAAAAAGTATAAAACCAGGAGATAAACAATAAGTAAAATAATTAGATAAAAGTTGATTGCAAGAAGTCAATGGGGGATATAGAAAATTAAAGGGATTAGAACCAATTTTTGGCTAGAGCGTACTTATAGGGATTCAGAGGGAGTTCAAGACACGCATCTGATTAATTTGAAACTTTGGCTACTCACCAAGTGGGTTAATTTAACGCAGGTTCAGATATATTTTCCTGACGTACCGTGGTTACAGTTACTGCAGAGACTGTGGACAGTAAGTACATTGGGATTGATATTGGTCCGATTGTGTGATAACCCAGAGAGTGAAGCGACCCTACCACTTGCACCATTTCTAAACATACCAGAGGGATTTGCCCATTTAGGACGGGACAGATTGTTGTTAAATCTGCGACTGACTATCACCATTAAACCACAGACAGTCAGATGGGAAACAGGCAAGTGGGCAGACATAATAAGGACAAAAGAACCTGATAATTCAGAAAAACTTACTTTTAAGCCCAAGTCTAGTAGTAAATATAAAGTGGCAGTCACTGTTGAAAACATAATAGTGTTGATTACAACTAGGGAGTCAGACGAAGAGCCAGAAATACCCAGATTTTTAGCCAATAGCGCCAGACAAGGGTACATGGGGGCGAAAGCAGGAAAGATGGGGAAGAGCACTCGTGCTGAAGAAGCAGGAGTGTTCACCCCAGTGGAAGGGATATCGAGGCCTCACCCCAAACATAAAAAGCAGATTCAAAAGTGCATGAACCAGTGGCACTGGATCTCATGCCCGACCCACCGCCCTATCCAGATGACAAGAACCCGTTCAGAGCAGGTCAGTATCCCCTGGGAAAACAGAAGGAAGGCATGGTAGAGCTGGTAGGAGAGGTGAAGTTCGAACCAATGGTAGGAAAAGTCTTCAGATGAACCTTGTACTCTGCATATTGGATGTATGTGGATGAGGTGGTAGGATTGCTGAAAATGGACTGGCTAATGTTTTCAGAACACATAACACACCATATAGAGCAGTACCGGAAGGAGAAGATAGACGCAGATGAGCAGAGCAAGCAGCTGAGCAGCAAACTCACACAGCTGCAGCTGGGGGAGCTGACTAAAACCAAGAAGGACAGGGAGAAGGCCGACAAAGAAAAAACACAGACCCCGGTGGTGCTGACTGAATTGCCTACTCAGATGTATGGCAACCAGACTGGAAATGGTTTCCCTTTTGGTCCACCCCCAGTGGGAAGAGGGAAAATGAGAGGAAGAGGTTATGGGCAACGACAGGGAGCCACCCCCATTGAATTACCGAGACAAGGACCACCTCAACGAGGCGGAGGAAGAGGCCTACCTAGACAGGCACCACAGTACCAGCCACAAGGCCAGCCCAGAGATGGGGTGTGTTGGCAGTGTAACCAGGGTTTTCAGAAGGGATTGCCCAACCAATCCATGGGAGGAGCCTGCGGGGCCCACAGTCGGTCCCAATGCAAATTGCTGATAGAACTATTATTGCACCATTGCTATACTCTACTGATACTCCAGTTAATCTGTTAGGCAGAGACATTTTATTCCCGCTAGGAGCCAACATTGTATGCACACAGGATGGTATTTATGTAGATATCCCCAATAGCGTACCAGGCAGAATGATGCCCATGCAGGCCCAGCAAGAAGGGCTCCTGCAGCCCATGGCATATTGGCTGGGTATCGACCCTCAATAGGCTCCGAAATCTATATTGCAGGAACAATAGAAAAGATGGGAACCATGGGTGTGAACCCAGCTTGGGGCTGCCACAAAACCTCAATTAGCATTACACTGCACCCTCATGTATGATGAACGACAAGCACACAAGGACTACGAAATGTGTTGGGATGACACCATCAATAGGCACCGTTATCCAGTTATGGGCCAAGACATTTAGCAGCAACCGCAGTAACACTACCACTGTCCCTAAACCAATGGTTCCAGGTTCAAGACTAAACACCACCTGTGACATTGTTAATAGCGGAAGGTAGGGAGTCACATGAGTTGGGACCAATGGTTAAAACAGCCTTACAGGTGCAGGAGTGGCTACCAACAGAGAATAGGTACCATCACATATCCTCAGATAAACAATTCATTAGGATCTCGGGAAAAACATATGACAAGGGTTTAGCAGAAAGGGTCCTGCTAGATGAAAGGAGGCCAACACAGATGCCCCTTGGGCCAGAGCATGAAACATTACTGCAGCAGGTGCCAGAGAACGTATGGTCCAAACATAAGACAGCGCAGCTAGTACAGATCGCGTTAAAAACGGGGTTAGGCTGCCATGTCAAAAGCAGTATCCCCTTAAGCAGCAGGCCGTAGAAGGAATTAAGCCTACAATTGATGGCCTGCTACAGGCTGGGGTGTTAATAAAAACTGAAAGCCCATGTAACACCCCAAACAGTTGAGCAAATGCTTTAATTCCTGGGAATGGCAGAGTATAGTAGGCCATGGATTTGTGATTATGCAGTCATCACATCACCACTACGAGCATTGATTAAAGTAGCAGGACAGTGCAATAGTGTAACTCAAATACAGTAGCAGATGAGGCCTTCCAAGCCTTAAAACATCAGTTGCAAACAGCTTCAGCACTTGGAAATCCAGACTATGTTAAGCCGTTCCATCTATATGTTGCTGAGCGATCAGGCTTTGCCAGTGCAGTCCCGATGCAAGACACATCCGCAGGTAAACAGCCATTGGCTTACTATAGCACAAAACTAGACACTGTGGAGCAAGGACTGCCACCATGCTACCAAGGGTTAGCCGCAGCCGCATTTGCTTACCAAAAGGCTTCCACTCTGACAATGGGGCACTCAGTGACGCTGTGTACGTCCCACCAATTACATGCGTTGTTAACCGCCGACTGGTTCGCCGACGATCCGAGAAGCAATAAAAATATATTACTATTTCTAACGTTGCAAGATTTTATCATACCCACACGGCAAAAACATTGACAGAAACCTTAGAATCACGACTTTCCGATTTGAGCACTGGCAAATAATATGAGATGTTTTAAATTAGGTTAATTAGACCAAAAGTAAACCTTGCCTTTTACTCTCTGTTTTACCTGGAAGTACCGCCCCCCTTCTATTGACTTAGTAACTAGGTGCTAGTTTCAGGGAGGGGCGTGGGGCCATGTGTGAAATTGCAGTGTAAACAACACATAAAATGTCCTGACATTGTATAGCATCTTGTCTGTGTTTACGGTTGCGATCTGCCAGCAACAGACTGTGTGTGCTGATATTTATTTTATTTCCCATGTTTTCAAAATATATGAATTCCGCGTCTTGTGGCAATATACGGAAATCAGAATCATTGCGAACTGCTGCGAATCATTAACGGGAGGATATTTAATCAGCTGGCATTCTCTATTTTGGCGCTTGGACATTATCTAGCTTAGCTTGATAGTACCGATTGTGATTAATGTTTCTTGCCTCTCGAGAACTTGTTTGTTCATGTGCTTTTTGTTGTTTAGATTCCCAGTGTTTAGTTTATTCCAAGTTTTTGGATACGTTTTGGCAGGGCCGGCTCTACACATTTTGGTGCCCTAGGCGAGATTGGGTGCCCCCCCCCCAACAAACATGGATAGCTAGCCACATTATTATCACTGATATAATGTTGTAGCCTACTACTCATTTTGGTAGCCTAATAATAAAGCTTGAGACTCAAGGCAAGCATGAGGGTTTTGCAACTCTGCAATTCAGGTGTAGTAGCCTAGTTTTGGTAATAACTACAGGTGGATACTAATAAGCTTCAAGCCAAAACGTGAGGGTAACTCAGCATCAGCATGCATTCATCCTTCAATCTGTATGAGTCTAGCAGTAGCTCTTAGCATCGCATTATCTAGCTAGCATTAGCTTGTTTATTACTTAGCTAGTTAGCTCCCTAGCCTCCTACAATAACACAGAAACACAACAAAACGGCACTTTCATGACATAGCCTACCTCTTAATTGGGCTCTCTTTTCCTCCTCCTCCTTCCTCCGTTTTCTCCCCTGCGCACCTGAAGGCTTGTGCCTTTTCAACGTCATTGTGCAAATATAAAATCTGTAATCGATCTGATATCTATCTTGCACTGATGTTGTCTCTCTGCCTGACTGCATCAGTAGTGCGTGCCTCTCTGACCCCGTCACCTGCGCTTGACTCGACAGGCGACAGCACGTCTCTTGGGTTGCCTGGGATGCGCGCACGTAACCCCCACTTTCAGCAAGCACGCAGGCATCGTATCCCCCATCTCAGTAACAGCATCTCTGTCAAAGTGCAGGCCAGATGAAACATTGCGTGAGGAACAGAACAGGGGTGCAAAGTGTATTTCTTTTTGTTTATTTGTTAATTGGGAGGAAAGGAGAGGGCGCCCACCAGAGATTTTTTTTTTGTGAGGGCGACCTGGCGCCGCTGGCCGACATGGCGCCCCAGGCAGCTGCCTGTATGGCCTGTGCCTTGAGCCGGCCCTGCGTTTTGGATTTACCGTTTTACTTGTTTTGTTTGTTCCTGATCGTTGGTTATTTTGGTTTGTTTTGTTTATGTCTTTCCGTGTCTTCGCAGACACGGATTTTGCTTTCGTTTTCCTACAGACGTTTAAAGATAAATAAATATCTTAAACGCATTTCCGAGTTCTGGGTTTCTCTCTCACACGCATCTGGTTCCACACCTACAACACAGCGTGATACTGACAACATAACACAATTTAAATCACACTTCAAAACTCACCTGTTCAAAATGGCCTATTCACTGTAATGTACCCAGAAATCGGGCTACTTTTGATCATGTGCCTGTGCCCACTGCCAAACAGACTCTGGATGTTGGCAAACTGGCTTTGTTGGTCACAAGAAATGCATACTCTGCAAGATGTCAGGGAAACAACAGTGCACTCCATGGGAGTGCAAGGTTTGTGATGTTCATTTGTGTCTAGAGTTGACCAGAAACTGTTTTGAGAAGTGGCACCAAAGACTGTGAAAGAACAGATTGTTTCACCATGTTTTAATTTTGAATTTTTTGTATATAATTTGTGTTATATTTTCAATAAATCTTCCAAAATAAAAAAAAAATATTTTTTTCTGTCTTCTGCATGGCTGTCTGATGGCCTTTGAGAGAGAGATGGCCCATCTTAGAGGTGTGGACAACCCTCAGATGTGGATCATGAATATGAATATTCAGGAAATTAGCATATAGCCCTCCCACAGCCTGAAATAAATTTGACCAGATCTGATAAAAACAGTTTTTTAGCTATTTAGATCTCAGATGTGCTAAACTATTTTGACATCCTTACATAACCAAGACCTTGATGAACAATCTCATATTGGCAAAACAATTTGTCACTATAGTTTAGTGTGTGCTTTCACAACTTTTGTGACGGCAGAAGAATTTACTCTTTCTAACATTTTTCATTTTACATTTTACATTTTAAGCATTTAGCAGACGCTCTTATCCAGAGCGACTTACAAGATGTGCATTAATACAAGGTAAGAACAATCATAGTTAGCGCACAAGATCAGTGCAGTAATACAGCAATAGACATCATTGCAGGCGTCTGCGTATCATACCTGTAACACTGGGAAAGAAAAGGTTAGTTTTTTTTATTTTTATAACTTGTGTGTTTGTAGATCTATTTACAAGCTGCATATGATACTGACCAAACTATTGATGGCATATAAATGTAGCTGTGATTGTCCTTCAAATAAAAATATCAAACACTTTGGAGTAAGTGTGTGTTAAGTTGATGAAATTGAGATAAATATCAGATGACACCAAAATCACAAAGCTTCTCTGAGCTAAGCACGGACCTCAGGGGGTTAACTAGTCCTCGCTTTGTCCTAACACAGGCTAGGAGGACTGGTTACGAGGTCATTTTATCTGCACCAGACATTACTATTAAGCGCTGTACAACCATTAACCCTGTGACCAGAATGGGCGTGCCAACAGATGGTGCCCCCCATGAATGTGTTCAGAGTACTGAGACGTTTCTTAAAGCCCATGAAGACTTGTACAACCAACCCATTGCAGCCGATCTCACTCTGTTTGTGGATGGTTCATTTTTTAGGGATGATAGAGGAAATAATGCTGGGTACGGGGTAGTACAGCTAAACAATGATGGCACTTCCTTTACTGAAGCGCAAGCTGTGAAGGTTGCGCAGCCATGCTCTGCCCAGCTGCCAGAAATAAAAGCCTTAACAGCCGCATGCCAACTAGCAGCAGGAAAACGTATCAATATCTACACAGATTCAGGATACGCTTATGGTGTTTGTCATGTT
This sequence comes from Aldrovandia affinis, assembly GCA_029706075.1. Lineage (NCBI taxonomy): Eukaryota > Metazoa > Chordata > Actinopteri > Notacanthiformes > Halosauridae > Aldrovandia > Aldrovandia affinis. The sequence continues at coordinate 3,008,525 of JAINUG010000111.1, read as the reverse complement.
TATTGCACTATCTCAGGGTTTCTCAAACTTTTTTACTCCACGACCCCATTTCATGGGTCGAAAAAAATCGCGACCCCAAACATAAATGAAAATTTGCGACCCCATACCTAAAGCGCGACCCCATCAAATTGAATGGCAATGGCATCAAGTTGTCCCACGTAACGGTGCCCAACCACGGACCGGGGGTGCTAGAGGAAAATAATTTGCGCCCGCGTTCCACAGCGCACGCTTTGAAAACTGTTCTCCTATGGTTAGTTTTTTTTTTACATTTACTTTTACCCCACCATTACCCTTTGGCGACCCCAAGTGGGGTCGCGACCCATAGTTTGAGAACTGCTGCACTATCTGGAAGCAAAGAGGCTTTCGCAGGGCTGATGGCACACCCGTCACACATGGAGAAGCGATTTAAGAATTGCTAGAATCCATGAAACTACCTGTGCAGTAGCCATTATAAAGTGCCCAGCACATCAGAAGACAAATACTTTGGTAGCTGAAGGAAACAATCTAGCAGATGAAGTGGCACGTCAGGCTGCTCTGGGGCATTGTATAATGGCTCCTCTGACATTAGCGGAAGAACCTAACCCCGCAGGAAATCTTCTCTCTCTCATTGAAGTGCAGAAAAAGGCAAGTATGTACGAAATCAGTGTGTGGATAAGGAGGGGGGCTAGAAAAACACAAGATGGCCCCCATACGGGGTTGTGGAAAAGACCAGCAGGACACTTTGTAGCGCCTACATTACTAATTCACACCCTGATTAAGGATGTGCCTGGTCAAGACCATTGCGCAAGGGGGGAAGTCATTAAACGCATTAAATATGCATGGTGGCCACCCCATTTAACCGCTATGGTAGACAAAGCGCTGAATGAATGTGAAGTCTGCACAAATCACAACATCAGAAAGGCCTTTTCAGCACCAATTGGGCACATTCCACCTCCTGATGGACCCTTTAGACCAGGGGTGGCCAACCCTGGTCCTGGAGGGCTACAGGGTCTGCTGGTTTTTGTTGTCATTCAGCGCTTAAGTGATCAATTAAAGAGGTTGATCACACAGTTAGCTCACCTCACCTGGCTTCCTGGGTCTGAACTGGCTGTTAATTTTAAGGTGAAAACAAAAACCAGCAGACCCTGTAGCCCTCCAGGACCAGGGTTGGGGACCCCTGCTTTAGACACATCATGATAGATTACATAGACATGCTTAAGCGAGTCCAAAACAAAAAATATATAATGGCTCCTCTGACATTAGCGGAAGAACGTAACCCCGCAGGAAATCTTCTCGCTCTCATTGAAGTGCAGAAAAAGGCAAGTATGTACAAAATCAGTGTGTGGATAAGGAGGGGGGCTAGAAAAACACAAGATGGCCCCCATACAGGGTTGTGGAAAGGACCAGCAGGACACTTGTAGCGCCTACATTACTAATTCACACCCTGATTAAGGATGCGCATGGTCAAGACCATTGCGCAAGGGGGGAAGTCATTAAACGCATTAAATATGCATGGTGGTCACCACATTTAACCGCTATGGTAGAGAAAGTGCTGAATGAATGTGAAGTCTGCACAAATCACAACATCAGAAAGGCCTTTTCAGCACCAATTGGGCACATTCCACCTCCTGATGGACCCTTTAGACACATCATGATAGATTACATAGACATGCTTAAGCGAGTCCAAAACAAAAAATACATGCTAGCGGTGGTGGATCGATTTAGCCGAGGCAGAGGCAACACCTACAAGCCATCCGGATGTAAAGAAGTGTTTCCCAGGTTTGGGATTCCAGACAAAAATCAGTTCGGATAATGGGACACATTTTGCGGCCGAAATGGTGAAAGCCATAAGCAAAATGTTGGGGATCCGACAAAGATTTGGGTGTGTATACCATCCACAGTCCCAAGGGATGGTGGAAAGGGCAAATGGCACTCTGAAAGCAAAGATAGCCAAAATATGCGCTGATGGAAAAATCTATTGGGTAGATGCAATACCATTGGCGTTAATGAGCATGAGAATGCAAACCAACAGAAGCATGCATCTAACCCCACATGAGACGTTAACTGGTAGGCCTATGCCAGTGCTGTACCTTCGGGGTCCGTATAATGGACCCGCGCTTGAGCAACTAGAAAGCAAATTGTTAAGTTATGTGCAACATCTAACCTCAATACACCAAGCCATCTTCCAACAGGTGAAAGGAGCTACAACAGGAAGAACAAGCGACATTCCTGAAGACCGTTGTGGCATACATCTGGGAGAGTGGGTGTACATTAAGACATTCAAGAGAAAGTGGAATGAAGCCAGACGCGAGGGACTGTTTAAGGTGGTCCTGACAACTCCCACTGTGCTTAAAGTTGAAGGTAAAACTGTGTGGTTCCACCTTAATCATTGCTGCAGGGCAAGAGAACCAGGACATACACAGGACAGGGTTAGAGATGACTTGCAGGAAATAGAAGCTAAAGGACAGGAGGAAGAGGGAGCAGAAATAGGAAGACAAAGGAGCAGAAGGACAGGGGGAAGAAGGAGCATCCTCAGAACGTAGAGAGGATGAAGACACAAGGGAGACATAGAGAACAACAGAGGAAGGAGAGTGGGGTATGGGGTATAAGGGGAGGGGTGTTATTGTTATTGATGGGGACACTGACAGGGGCTCATGCCTCATTGGGTAACTTGATGGGCTGTATGGTCTACACAGGGTTAATGTTAATGCTAAAGACACAGCCGGAGGCTCGTGCCTCAGTGAGTAATGAGAGTATGAGCATTGGCCACCTGACAGCCAGTATTATGAACAAAGCGCCAGAGAAAGTACTACACACTTTACACAAGAAGGGTAATATGTTTTATCGATGGTTGGAATATTCTGCGAGACAGGTGACTCAAGAGACATGCATAACATGCTATAACTATGGCCAGCTAAGAACGCCCCACATAAGACCATTACCATATACAAAGGCGGAATGCACGGAAGATCGAGGGTGCTACCTACACTGCATATTGTACTATATGGCGAAAGGAGGAAAGCATTTAGAATTGTGGGAGGGGACGAAGCCTAAGAACTTCAATCAATCATTGAGTCAACCATTGGATCGCACCAGCAAAAATGATGGGTATGTCTATACGTATAAAGGACAGACACTTATTGAAATAAGCAAATGTCAAGACATACTTATTGCCGTGGACAAAGTAAATGCTAAAGTAACCCTGTTGGTTATGATACCTGACAACATTGAATTCCCGTTCTGTGTGGCACGAGACGAAATGCTGGAAAGGCAGAAGTGGAGCTATGAAACAATAGGGCTGTACTTACGTCACTTTGGAAGCACCTACCGTCCACCAGTTAGGTGTGCTAAACGGGACAATAAGGGCCCCTGCCTAGTGTACTCCACCACCAACGCCGCACAAATTAAATGCAGGGAAGTAGTCGCTAACTTCGGAGACAAGATAGTTAATGGGACAAAAATGTCTGCATTAAACATACCGGATTTCTCTAGAGGCACACATCCTGTGGCTAATGTGTACTGGTACTGTGGCAAAGGCACACAAGTCAAAGCAACACTAGAAGCAAATTGGACAGGTATATGTGCAACAGTTGTTCTGACTGGACGAGTAACGGTTGTTGAACTAACGTCACCCGACCGCCTAAGATGGCAGAGGCGAGATGGAAAGAACAGGAGGAAATACAGATAAGTTATCTAGGTAGTCCAATCAATATTCCACCAGAACATAAGGCAATGGGTAAAGTTGCCACCAATACTTTGACAATATTGCTCCCTTGGCTCCAGATAAAAATAAATGCGGAGTGGATAAATTACTTATGGTACAACCAACAAAAATGTATTAATTATACAGTATTGTCATTGCAAGGGATAAAGGAGCAGCTACACGCCACCTCAATTATGGCAGTACAGAATCGGTTGATTCTTGACACATTGCTGGCTGACTCGCACGGGGTATGTGAACGATTTGGGGAAGATTGCTGCACAATTATCCCAATGCACACGGGAAAAGGGGGAAGTCTAACAGTAGCACTAGAGGCATTGGAGGATATGAGGAATGAGCATGTTAGGAATACGCCAGGACAATTAGACCTGGGGTGGTGGGACTGGTTGAACATGTCATCATGGAAAACACTACTGGTAAAAATAGGAGTGATCATAGGATTGGTACTGTTGCTGTTGTTGTTTGCCTCATGTTGCCTAATTCCTTTTATCCAATTTCTGATAAAAAAATGACAGCAACTATGAGTGGACAATTTCCGATTACATTGGGCCCAATACAGGGCATTGGGGATACAGGCGCTGAGAAGGAGCAGATTACGCCTACTGCCCCCGACTCTTCTGTTGAATGGAGTGAACCATTGCATGTGTCATTGCACGGCGAAAGGGGGGTGGGGTGTTTCACTGTACTTGTCATCCAAGTAGGACCCAACGAGTATCGAGACGAGGGAAGAAACCCTGTGAGTGCCAAAGGCGGTCCACTGGATTGTCCGTTCGGGAACCCCCTCTGTGAATACGGTGTGAGAGGAGGCGCAGGATGGGAGTGCTGGAATTACCATCCCCAGGCTGCGCAGCTGATGTTGGATCCACGATTCTGGGCTGACTATGCGGGACACGCCCTGTTTGCGGATGACTGGCAGCGATGGGATGGGGAGGAGTGATCCGTATCACTATGCATCATATGTGCAGGAGTATCTCCACTGTGGTGACCCTCTATGGTGCACCTGGGTTGATGAAAACATTTACACTGACTGAATGCACATACATGGACTAAAGCAGATAACACATACAGGAGACAGGTGCTCCCTTACCTATGACAGATAGAGTAAACCACACACATAGTTATCTCACACACTTCTGCCAGAGAAGATCACAACCAGCAAAGGCTGGAAGAAGAGCAACCTCACTCTGTCCACTGGTCTGGAAGGTTCAGCGCATGACCATGAAAGAGGAGAAGATATTAACCTGCTTAAATATGTTATGTAACTTTATATGATCAAAACCGTGGCTGGTTCTATATAAACTCATACTCATACTATACACTATATACTATACTATATACCAGGGGTCGGCAACCTTTACTATCAAAAGAGCCATTTTTGGCCCCTCTCCCACATATTATAGGAACATAAAAAATTCATCTGGTGCCGTAAAAAAACCTATTTGACCCTTAAAATGAAAATAACACAGTGTATAAAGTTTTATAGTTATACTATATATACAGAGGGATTGGAATTTATTCAAAAGCTTATTTCTAGTATGTTTGACAGTATGTTTTTTTGTCCATAATATCATGGAAAAATCACAAAAAATACTAAAAAACATATTATAGGAACTAAAATAGGAAATAAAATATGTGTATGTGTAAATATGTGTGTTTTTGTCAGCCACTGTAAAATAACTATAGTTTGTTGCATTTGTGAAATTATAGAACAACAAAAAGAAAACATTTTATTGCTGTTTTTACCTGTTATAACAAAGGAAAACCTCAAACTCTTATGAAGAGGAGAAAAAAAACACTGGCATGTGTAGACCTACTTTGAAATAAAACACAGAACCATGCAGGTCTATTTGAGTCCTTCCCTTATTTGTGGAAAATTAATCAAATAAAAAGTAGCCCACTTTGAAATAAATAAAACGTATAGCTGCAGCCTAATAGCTTTAAAAAGAGTAAACATAAAAATAGGCCAGTTTGTATTTAATTATGACTTAAGTCCATTTCAGTGTGTTGTCATCCTCTTCTGTTTTTAACTCAGCCACGTACAGCAGTCAGCCATCAAGCCTGAACATAAAACACAACTACATCAGCTCAGGTTCTAAAATAAATATAACTTTTTTGCAAAATAATAGCCTATTAAATGATAGTGTTTTCACCTGTTTAATGTGATTTCTGTTTCTGAACATCACTGCAGAGCTTCTCTATATCAGGGCTGTAAGACGTGACTTAACACAGGACTGCAGGCTGTCATCTGTGAGGCGCAAGCGATATTTTGATTTTATGTAGTTCATGCTTGAGAAAACCCGCTCGCAGAAGTATGTGGATCCAAAGATGGACAGGACTCCAAATGCATACTTCTTCATGTTCATATAAGTGTCGGGAATGGCATTCCATGTTTCAAACACAAGTTTGTCGGGTTTGGGGAGGTTTTCAATATCGCTCCATTTGTGCTCCCGAGCGAGAATAGCCTTCTGACGGGCGACATCTTCGAGATCAGCTGTCAGCCTTTTGAACTTGGACACCCATAACTTCTTATCAGCTATGTCGGCCAGTTCAATTTCAAGATCTCAGTAACGTCAAATAAATCTGTCCATGCTGAATTAAACTCTCTATTTTCCTCCAAGACTTTTTTTTTTTTTGATTTATCCATGGTTAGCTTACCGGGGGTTGGAAACTCAAGATTAGCCACCTTCAGATGGCAGGGAGAGGCGCCGGGGATGTGACGCATATTTTAATTGCCGAAATATTAAACACTTTTTTTTATTTCAGTGTCACAGTATCACCTCGATCTCCAAAATAAGGTGTTCCCTTTGAAAGAAAAAATAAAAGAAAAATAGCCGTTATTTATTTCCATATATTATTTTTTTTCAAAGCTGCAGGGAGCCACTGCAGAGGGGCTGAAGAGCCACATGCAGCTCCAGAGCCGTGGGTTGCCGACCCCCGCTATATACTATACCTATACTCGTGCATTATGCCTAGTATATGAGGGACATGAATGAATATGTATTGTGTTTTGGGTCAGCCTACATTGAATGTCGTTGTGAACCAATGGTCAGGATTTGCCTTGTGGATGTTATGCTGTGTGATGAGGGAAGGCTCCATACTGCCACAGTCACAGGTATTTGCTTGCCTGAATGTTCTGCATTGATGACTGAGCCTGACTGCAGTCGTGCAGGTGTGGCCTGGGTGGTGACTGCTGGGTAAATTGGTTTACTGGTGGCCCATGTGAAGCAACAGAATGGCCGGGTACGGAGTCTGTTGGTTTATTTACTCATCAGCGAGTTGGTGTGAGCTGACTAAATTTGTTACAATGAATCAAAACCTGTATTGTCTGTATAACCTTTTGTTAAATTTACATGATTACTGTAACCTGCGGTAACCTGGAACTGTGACTAAGGAGTCACAAAGAGGGGAATGTGGGAGAAAAAAAAACCTAGAAGAGCCTGCATTCATAAACCCTGTGAACTCTGTGTTCTGTTCCTAGGATTTGATCACCATTTATGGCTAATGTCTGCATATGATTTAATGAGTCTGCACATGGTTGAATTAGGCCTGGGGACACCTGTGCTTGGAAAGCTTGGAGGCAAGCCCAATTACCCCAGGCCAGTGGTCTGTTCTGACTCTGTCCTAATTTACAGTGACAAGCAATGAATGGTGGTGAGTCAACATAATAAATAGTATTGCTGTGATCCATTTATGGACGTAGCGTTATCAAGGCCTGGTTTTATGTGTAGTGTGCAGACAGGTCAGTGGTAGGTCAGTATAAGCGACTGTTTTATTTTTAATATACCAGACATCATCAGAAAATAAATAATGGTGTCTTAAAAAGGCTGGAATGGGATTTTTGGGGAATTCAGCCAAAATGGGAGTGGTAACCTCATGGGACATCATGGGGAGGAGTATTGAGGAGGGGTTTCAAAATAGGATAAAAGACAAAGCCCCAGAGAAGATAGTTCAGTTCCTGCTTCGCGAACCAGCCCGGCTCTTTGAATGTAACCATTGCTTATATTCAAATAAATCTTATTACATCAGACTGAAGATTGTTTTACTTTGAAGAAAGACTACTTTATTTCGAAGAAGTATCCAGTGCGGTGGGATCTCTCGGTCCATCTGGCCCTGACCGGATTCAGATTCTCCCTCACTCAGGAATGATCACTTTTCCATTATAGCGGTTCTTTCATTGGTTTTTAACAACAACGCATTTAAATGCCAAGAAGCACACAGAAATATGATAAACACACAGAGGGGACACTATTTACACACACACCTACTGTCATGGTACACTGCACAAAGGATCACATACCATAACCTTATAGTTCGCAAAGGCCTAAAAAATTCACTATAATGAAAAATATAACAATGTATCACTCGGGAACATGCCTAAGTTTAACCGTTATAAATAAATAAATAAAAACTCTTCACACACTTCAAAAAGTCTAACACTCAATTGCCCATGGTGCTTTGCAACTATACGACCAAAAGTTCTACCCAACTGTCGCAAACTTCACAAATGTTGAAGCTAACGCCAAAGTGATGAAGCCAGTGTCTCTGGAATTCATTCAGTGTGATGAATACACCCTTAATCAACACTAAGTGCACATTTCCCATTCATAAAAGTTTAAAAATGATTCACTTGCAGACGTTTTTCAAAAACGAATGACCCTATGCGCTTGTTCACCCCTACCGAAGCAACTCTGAGTAGTTGCTATAGTCGTGTAGCTAGCTTAGCTTTTTCAACGCAATTTCCCTGTTCATAATATCGAATTGCATATTACCCACAGTTCCTACTGGCGCATTTAGAGTTCCCGTCAATGGGGGAAGTAGAGAGAAATGCTAGGTAGTGTAACGAGAACACAAATCATTACAGTCTTTAAGTAAAGCTGGAGCTTGAGCGCTTGGTGTAGGGATACTGAAGACCGTTGACATCCTCCTTAAGGGTCAAAGGTGACATTCCTAAGTGACAGTTGAAATAGCCATATAATAATCATATATCATTTAGAATAGAAATGATTAACAGTTCAATTAAAATACCAAATTACAATAATAGTGGAATAAAGACCAAATAATTGAAACTATTGCCAACCTCACCTGTAACAGACGTGACTCCAAAAACTCAAGGCGCAAATATTCTAGCCATCTTCTTTTGGACAGGGATGGAGACAGATCCTGATGGATGGAGGCATGTCAAAATAAGATTGGATGTAAGGCTTGGAAGCTCAGTGTCCATGCAGGCCAATATTGTCCAATTAAATTTCCCCAAACCCATCACGTTATTCCATATAATACATTAAGTCCATAGAACCCAGAGACAACTGTGACCGGCCAAGCTTCCACTGACAGCTTCAGCGCGTGAGGTGATAAATAGTGCTGGTTTAAATAAAACATTTCAGTTTAAGTGACATACCATGGAATTGAAAAAAACACTATCTGTGGTATTTTTAAAATAGATATTGAGTAAAAATGTTTATTAATGTTGTATTTAAAAAATATTTCCCATCCCCCAAAAAATTCTAGGGGAAAATGAGTTTCCCTCGTTGTCTGAAATAAATCGCCACTGGTATTTTTGTCATTATCATTATTATTATTTTTATGAAAAATGAGTATATTGATATTAGTTACATTTACAAGATAAACGTCAATACATTTGCTAAGCAGGATCACTAATCATTCAGTTTAATAACTGGATACGTACCTGAAAGATGTACGAAAGAAAGTTATCCTCCTTGCTGGGACGGGGTGGGGCAGCAGTTGCAAAACTTGGATTTGAACCCATATTCTTTTGGCTATAGCCCCAGGCCCCAAACCTAAATATAAATCTAAAAACGTTAACAGTTATCAATATTTGTAATGTTTTTGAACTCACAACTCACAACAGGGATACCAGAATATCTATCTTAATCTATCTGTTCAGTAATATAAAGGCACATCATAAATAATTAATAAATAAACAAATTTATTTATTTATTAATTAAAGAGATTTTTAAAAATCCTCTTTTGAAAAGGCAGGCAGCTGAGGCCAGGACTGCGATCCCAGAGTGTGTGCGTCGCTCACATCGGACATATTGAGTTACAGCATGTGTTTGGAGAAGCACGGACTGTAACACCATTGAAGTGTGTGATAAGAGAATAGAGATCTACTCTCTTCTGCCTCTGTGGCACTCTGCTGGTCTCGCCATTCCAATTTCCGATTTCTGTGTTCTATAATGTTTTCTTCTTCTTTTTTCTTTAATTGTTAAAATCTCACAATTCACAATATCCAGTGATGAAAGAGGCGTTAGCAGACTGACTGGAATTTGAGTTTCTTTGAGTTCCTCTGCTGAATCATATACTGGAAAATATTCATAGAATTATCATATGCTTGCGACAATGTCTAAATTAAATTTGAATTGATTACAGGATTAGTTTCTGAGACAAATATGCTCTAATGATGCAGTTAATGTATTGCATCTCATTTGGCTTCATACCCAAACATAAAACAATGGCTTATCTCCCACATGAAAAGGAGATAATTACATTGTTTATGGAATTTTAGAAATACAATTTCACAGATGCATCTACAGTGCCTATAGAAAGTCATCATACTCTTTTGAAATAGTCACTTTTTTTTTGTCTTACAGCCTGAAATGAAAGTACATAAAATCCATCTTTTTCCAGCTTTATTTACACATTTTGCCTTACAACATTCAAGTGAAAAAAAGGGCACAATGTCTGATAATTAATCAAAAATGAAAAACTAGAATAACAGGGTTGGAAAAGTGATCAGTCCCCCGATTTAATACTTTGCAGAGGCACCCTTTGCTTTAATTACAGCCAGCAGTCTGTTTGGATATGTCTCTACCAGCTTTGCGCACCTAGATTGGGCAATATTCGCCCATTCTTTCTTGCAGAACTGTTCCAGTTCAGTCAAATTCCGTGGTGAGCGGCAATGGACTGCACTCTTCAAGTCCATCCACAGATGTTCTATCAGATTTAGGTCAGGGCTCTGACTAGGCCACTCAAGGACATTCACCTTCCTGTCCTTTAGCCACTGCGTTGTTTTTTTGGCGGTGTGTTTTGGGTCGCTGTCGTGCTGCAAGGTGAACCACCTGCCCATCTTCAGCTGTCTAGCAGAGGGCCGCAGGTTTTCCTCAAAATGTGGGTGTACTTGGCAGTATCCATTTTCCCTTCAATCCTGACCAATTGCCCAGTCCCCGCTGAAGAGAAACACCCCCACAACATAATGCTGCCACCACCATGCTTCACTGTAGGTATGGTGTGTTTTGGGCGGTGTGCTGTGTTTGGTTTCCGCCAAACATAGCGCTTGGAGTTCAGTCCAAAAAGTTCAATCTTGGTCTCATCTGACCATATAACTTTTTGCCATATGGCATCAGAATCTTCTATGTGTTTCTTCGCATAACGTAAACGAGACTCAGTGTGACACTTTTTCAGAAGAGGCTTCTTTCTTGTCACCCTGCCATACAGGCCTGCTTTGTGTAAAGCTTGTGAGATTGTTGTCACATGCACAGATCGCCTAATCTCTACCATTAAGACTTGTAACTCCTTCAAGGTTTGTTTAGCCATTTAGCAGACGCTCTTATCCAGAGAGACTTACACAGTTTACATACAATCCATTTATACAGCTGGATATTTTACTGAAGCAATTCAGGTTAAGTACCTTGCTCAAGGGTACAACAGCAGTGCTCCACCTGGGAATATAACCTGAAACATCTCAGTTACAAGTCCAGTTCCCTAACCATTACACTACACTGCTACCATGCCATTGGCCTCTTGGTAGCTTCCCTGATCAATCTTTTCCTAGCTCGGTCTTCCAGTTTGGAGGGACATGGATCTTGGCATGGTGTGGGTGGTGTGGGTGGTGGCATATGCCTTCCACTTCTTAATAATTCTCTGAACCGTACTCAGAGGGATAGTTAAAGCCTTTGAAATATTTTTATATCCTTCTCCTAACTTGTGCCTATCCACAACTTTATCCCGGAGTCCTTTTGAAAGCACCTTTCCAGCCATGGTGAATTCTTTGCGTTACCATGCACTACTAGGAGTGGAATCCTCAAGGAACAGCTGATTTTATTGTGAAATAATCAAAACCACTACAATTGATGTCAGGTGGAGGCCAATTAGCTTGGTGTGTGATCTGGAAGGTGATTGGTTATACCTGAGCAAGTTTATAATGGTTATTCTTAGGGGACTGATCACTTTTCCAACCCTGTTATTCTAGTTATTCTATTCATTTTTTATTAATTATCAGAAATTGTGCCCTTTTTTTTCACTTGAATGTTATAAGGCAAAATGTGTAAATATGGAGTGGTACAGAGATGGTTGTCCTTCTGCTAGGTTCTCCCATCGCTGCAGAGGAACTCTGAAGCTCTCTTAGAGTGGCCATTGGGTTCTTGGTCACCTCCCTGACCAAGGCCCTTCTTGCCCGGTTACTGAGTTTGGCCGGACGGCCAGCTCTAAGAAGAGTTGTGATGGTTCCAAACTTCTTCCATTTCACAATGATGGAGTCCATTGTTCTCCTGGGTGCTTTCAATGCTTTAGCAATGTTTTTATACCCTTCCCCAGATCTATGCCTCAACACAATTCTATCTCGGAGGTCTATGGAGAGTTCCTAGGACTTCATGGCTTGGTTTTTACTTTGACATGCACTGTCAACTGTGGGACCTTATATAGACAGGTGTGTGCCTTTCCAAATCATGTCCAATCAATTTAATTTACCACAGGTGGACTAGAATCAAGTTGTAGAAACATCTCAAGCAGTATCAGTGGAAACAAAATGCACCTCAGCTCACTTTTGGGTGTCATATCAAAGGGTGTGCACACTTGTGTACATATGATATTTTACATTTCGATTTTTTATAAATTAGCACAAATGTCTAAAAACCTGTTTTCACTTTGTCATTATGGACTATTTTGTGTAGAATTTTGAGACAAAAAATGAACTTAATCTATTGTAGAATAAGTCTGTAACACAATGAAATGTGGAGAGGGTGAAAGGGGTGTGCAGACTTTCCGGCTTGACTGTATATGCGATGAGTGTGCGTCTGCGATATTGTAATTATGTTACCCAGTCAATCAGTCCAGTCATGCTCCACAGCCACAGTGCAGCAGATCCAGAGAAGAATCAGAGGAGTTTTAAAAGAACCAAGCTGTTGCTTAGGATAACAGAGGCAAACATGAATGATGCAGAACATCATTAAGTGTTTAATGACACATGCGTGCACACATACACAAACACACACACAAACAAACACCACACAAACACCCACACACATGCATACACAAACACAAACACACACAACAAACATGCACACATACTGCATGCAAACACACACACACACACACACACAGTTGTGCACACACACACATGCACATAAGCACCCACCACACACACACACACACACACCACACACACACACAGATGCACATGCATACATACATGCACACACACACAAACACACATACACAGACGCATGCACGCACACACATACGCACGTGCATCACCTTTTGTTTTCATATGGCTCGTTGGATCTTTATTTGAAGACCAGAAATTAGGTATTGTGGCGCCCCAAAGGGCTGCACCAGAAATTAATTCTTGAAAGCCACTGGAGAGTAAAAGACTTCATTTCCCAGCAGCTTGCAGTCCCGCACCTGAACGAGTTCAAGCGATTGGGACTACGGACAGCTGAAGGCCATTTGGAGGCCTATTTAAATGACTCGTTTGTGTCACACTAGGAGAGGAGTAGGGTGGTGGTTGTTGAGAGTGTGTTGAGAGTGTGTTGAGAGTGTGTTGAGAGTGTGTTGAGAGTGTGTTGAGAGTGTGTTGAGAGTGTTTCGAGAGTGTTTCGAGAGTGTTTCGGGATTGCTTTTTGTGTTTCGAATTGGATTGTTTTGAGGACCCCACTTGTGTACCGACTTTGGACTGGAACTGGATTGGATTTTGGACTTTGATTATGGACAATGAGTAAGGATTGTGGACTTTATGTGTTTGAATTCCACAGAAATTAGGTTATAAATAGGTAATAAATTATTGTTTTGTTTGTATTACTGCCTCCTCTGGGTTATTTAACTGCCTACGCCCTCTGCAAAGGTCCGGGAGTGTCACCACAAGGGACACCACAGTATGTAAGGAATCAATCATTCTGAGATGTACTCAGTGGCTTGGTCACACAGCGCTTTAAAACTTTTTTTGTTCTGGTTAAAAGTCTAGCAGTGGCATTTTGTACCAACTGCAGGCAAGTTAGTTTTTTACAATCACTTTGGCGCTAATCTCACAAGTTTGTGCTCAATTTTCAAAACCTTAGACACAACACTCAAAACGGTCAGCACGTGTATCACAGCCTGTCCTATGTTCAAAACCTTGCATTGTGCATTCATATATTTGAAGAAATCTTGAACTTCAGAAATCATTGGTTCAAATAACTAATTTATCACTATAGGATTCTATAGGAACATTAGTTTAGATCACCCACACACAAGATGCCGATAGCTTCACTGTTTAGTTGTTTTTACAATCCTTTAATATTGCAGTAAAAAATACTTGATACATGTTTCAATATGGTTATTTTTGTGATTCTAAATAAATGGGATAGTAAAGGCAGAAGAGACAGTGGAATCATTGAACAAAATCTGAATAAAATAAAATACAATTACAACCGGTTTGTTTGAATCATAGTAACAAATTATTATAGCTACAAAGTGAAAACAACCTCAACTGCAGTGAAAAACAAAACAAAATAATGACATTCATTGGTTAGTTATTTCCATCAAGCTTATCTTGTGAATTTGGCCATAAATTCTCATCCACATCACAGTGGATATTTGAATTTGCCATACATCATGGAAAAAACATTCTGGCATGGCGTGCATCATCCATGGCATGGAGGAAGGTGGCATGTTTGTGAGGGTGACGATCATACACCTTTCACCTCCATGCTGAGAAGAATTCCTCAATTGGGTTGAGGAAAGGAGAGTATGGGGCAAGTACAGGGTTGTAAACTGCGGATGGGCCTGAAACCATGTCTGCACCACTCCAGCATGGTGGAACCTAACATTGTACCACATTATCACATAAGTCACTCCATCAGCTTGACAGACATGCTGTAGCTCATCAAAGAAATTAACAAGAAGAGCTGCATTATGGGATCCCACCACACCATCCTCCAATACTGCAGCATGGAACATGGAACCATAGGAACAGTATCTGATAAAGGATGATGATGAAATATTGCATCCAAAGATAATGTAGTAAAATTGGTTCATGTTACAAAGTAATTGGTGTCAATAGATTTCTTTATCCTAAAACATTCATGATCTAAACATGGAATTTTGTTCATCAGTTTCCATAAAACTATGCATTAAGAGTAATGATACAGTTACTTCAGTTAGTTAGTTCATTTTGAGCAGTTGGATTAATTGATAGGTAGATGCATTGCAATTAAATGAAAAGACAGTCGTATCATATGTAATGTGTGTATTGCATTTTGAAATGCTGAAAAAGTGATTTGGTTCAGCGAACAAATTATTTTAGGTTTATGTGCATTGTATTCAGGCAATTGAAAAAGATGTTTAGAGTTTTGAAAAATGATTTGCATTTTGATTATCCATTTTGAGTTTTCTGTCTACAATTTTGATAAATTACCTCAAGGTTCTGAAATTAGTGCAAAAGTAATTGTAAAAAACTATAATGTATGGTCATGTAGACATAAACAGATGCTGTAGCATTGCAATAGTCTAAGCCTGATGGTATTAAAGTATGACTTTCTCTGTATCTGCTAATCACAACAAAGTTAAATGTTTCTTGAATGATAGTAGCATGACTGTGATGTATTCTTAATGTTTTTCAAAAGCTAAGTTAGTTTAAAAGCACCAAGGTTGTTGAGTTCAGATTTAACATTTGGCATTAAGGCGTCCAGTCCTAAGTAAAGCAAATCAGACTGCTGCTTTGGAGGCCCAGTATCGGCCGCCGCTGCCACCGCTGACTCAGGTAGTCCTGTGATCCTGGTGCTCCTAGACCTCACAGCCGCCTTCGATACGGTGGATCACAGGATCCTACTGTCACGGCTAGAGCAGTACGTGGGAATCTCAGGTGTAGCCTTAAGTTGGTTCCAGTCCTCCCTAACCGACCTGAGTTTCTCTGTGCAGCTAGGAGACTTCCTCTCTTCCGTGGCCCCCCTTACCTGTGGGGTTCCTCAAGGGTCAATCCTAGGTCCCATCCTCTTCCTACTGTACATGCTACCTTTAGGTGAAATCCTGGCCAAACACAACATATCCTTCCACTGTTTCGCAGATGATGTTCAGATCTATCTACCTCTTAAGGCCACAGGACAGGTCGCACTTCAGCCATTGCTTGATTGTCTCACCGACGCCAAAGCATGGATGAGTGCTAACTTCCTCAATCTTAACGAGAGCAAGACCGAGATCATCATTTTTGGCAATACCTCTCCAGTCCCGTTTGCCAATGCTCTAGGTCCTCTGGGCTCTAACATCCGGTCCTCTGTTAGAAATCTCGGAGTGATCTTTTATAGTGCCTTTAAATTCACCAAGCAGGTCTGCTCAGTGGTTAGGAACAGCTTCTTCCATCTCAGAACCCTAGCAAAGACCAAGGCCTATCTCTCCCAGAGCGATCGGAGAGAGTGATCCACGCCTTCATTACAACTCGGCTGGATTATTGCAATGCTCTTTATGTTGGCATTGACCAGGCATCACTACGCCGCCTGCAGCTTGTCCAAAATGCGGCTGCCCGACTCCTTACCAGTACAAAAAAGCGCAAGCACATCACCCCAGTTCTGGCCTCACTCCACTGGCTCCCCGTCCGTCACTGCATTGATTTTAAACTACTTTTAACTGTTTTTAAATCCCTAAATGGCCTGGCCCCACAGTACCTGACCGAGCTCCTGCGTCACCACACCCCATCCAGAGCCCTAAGGTCAGCCGACCAACTGCTGCTGGAGGTACCCAGGTCTAGGCTCAAAACCAGAGGGGACAGAGCCTTTTCCATAGCTGGCCCTAAACTGTGGAATAGCCTCCCCCTCCACATCAGGTCAGCCCCGACCCTGGAGGCCTTTAAGTCCCGGCTTAAGACTCATCTCTTTGCACTGGCCTTTGACCAGAGCTGAGCCTGCCTCCTAGGTCGCTACTTTTAGTCCCTTTATGTTTTATTTTTGTAATCTGCTGCACTTTCTTTTCTTTTATCATTAGTTGTATTTTTATCTGAACCCTTGCACTTATTTGTATTTGCACCTTTTGCACTATTATGTTTAGTATATGTACTGTATATGTATATATATATTTTTTTTGCTCTATGTTTTTTAACTGTGAAGCACTTTGGTACAGTCACCAAAAACTGTTGTAAAGTGCTATATAAATAAAGCTGAGTTGAGTTGAGAACCTCTGTCTTATCAGAATTATGCTGGAAGAAATTCTGACACATTCAGTATTTGATATCAGAGAAACAATTGAGAGCTTTAATTGTTGCGTATCATCTGCATAACAATGACAGGGGGTGTCATGCATCCAAATAATATAGCCATGGGGCAGCATATCAATTTAGAACAAGGTTGGCCCTAGTTTCAATCCCTGGGGAACTTCACAGGTGCACATGTGTGCAAATATGCATACACAATGGAGGACATGTAATTATAATTATTATTATTCACCAATTGCCGCTGAAAATGTCCTCCCGGACAGATAGAAATCAAACCAACCCAGTGCACTATCATCAAGACTAACCCAGGTTTGTATTCATTCCAATAATATCACATGAAATGTAATGTAAAAATAAACACTTAGCACATACACTCACACACACATACATTTTTTAAAACAATATGTACAGTATTTCACAAACATACTGACACACTCTAACTCTCTGTCTCTCATACACATACACATACACATACATATTCTGCCTGTCTACCTGGCTTGGGGTCTGCTTATAAACATTGCATGTAGAGTGTTATAGGTGGTTTCATAAAATAAATGGCTTTATGAAAGTAAAGAGTTCTAGAGTTCAGCTAATATCACTGGCATCCTTCATCTCCTTAACTTCACACCAAATATACATTTTCTCATGTGATACCCTCATATCAAATGTGTTAGTTTCATAATTTGGGCTCAGATGAGTTGAAGGTCTGTGTGTGTGTGTATGTGTGTGAGAGAGAGAGAGTTGAAGGTCTGTGTTTGTGTGTGTGTGAGAGAGAGTTGGTGTGTTTGTGTGTGTGTGTGTGTGTGTGTGTGTGTGTGTGTGTGTGTGTGTTTGAGAGAGTTGAAGGACTGTACATGTATGTGTGTGTGTATTTATGTGTCCGCGCATATGCACCTGTGTGTATGCATGTGTGCGAGGGAGTTGAGTGTGTCACGCAAGACGACTAACAGTTTCCTTATCACTTGCCATGAAGGGAGAAATTCCTTTATTTTAATTTCTCAGAAGGGGTTGATACCATGACAATTTCATTATCTGAAATTCAATATATTATTAATTTATGATAAGTGCAAAGGGAGGCAGTCCTCTTTATGATGCTCATTAAAAGGGTTATAATTATAATGCTAATGAAAGACAGAGAGAGGAACAATGGCTGAAGCTCCCTCGCACAGAAAGAGTAAACAGACACTGAACCCCAACATCTCCCTAAAGAGTCCTGAGGTGACTTTCAAACAAGTCCCTTTGCTGGGGGAACCTGCTTGTGAATACCAGTGTTTTAGAGGGTGCCCTCTCTCCATGATAAGAACAGGGTCAGCTGTGTTGCATAGTCACTTTGGGAACAATAAAGTCGGGAGTTCAAACTCCCAGTGTGCCCATGGTGTACCTGCACTTGCATTGGTCTACATGTACTCTCATTGTAGAGGCCTGTAATGTTTACCTGTACCGTATCTAATAAAACAGAGCCAAATGGCCCTGCACATTTAAGGCCAATATAAAGGTATTAAATTATTAATCTTCAGTAATAGCCACCCTGATGAAATATTAATCATTTCATACAGTAATAATAATGTATCGATTTAAAAGGCAGTAAAAGCAGAAAAAACCTTACCTCTCATCCAAATGAAGACAGGACACAGAACATTGCCACAATGCAGTGTTCCTTCAGTCTGTCATGTAATTCTGTCTGTTACCACAGAAACATTCTTATTCATATATTCATTCATGTCCATGCATTCATATTGTACGGCTTTTGCTATTTCAGCTCCAGTGCCTTGCTATTTCTTAATCTATCAATTTAAGAGCACAAACATAAAAATAACAATTATATAGTTTGACATAAGGCAATTTTCGCTGATATTTCTTGCTCACATTGTCTTATTAAGTGAAAGGCAAATAAACTTTGCAGTAGTTTTTGTCAGTGGTCATAACATTTGTTTTTATGGGTCATAGTATTTTTTTTCCTGACATGGTTTAGGCCCACTCAACCTCTTGAAGGCCAAGGGAAATGCCAATAAATACAAAGCCATTCTTAATGATCACCCTATGGTGAAGCATTTATATCCTGATGGGAGTGGTCTGTTCCAGGATGACAGGTGGAGGCCTCGCAGCCAGTGGAGCTGAGAGGAGATGATGACCAGACGTTGGAGTCGGAGCGGGATAGATGGTCCTCAGTCCCACTCAGTCTGCAGGACCTTGGAGGGGAACTGGAGGAGCATTTAGCAGAGGAGGAGCTATGGTGGGACCATGGTGTGGAAGAAAGCCTCTTGGCGGTGGCTGAGGTCAGGTGGGACACCCAACCATCTCCTGATGTGGTGAGTCTTTCTGTTCCGGTAGAATTAAAAAGACAGAGAAGAATGGAGCGCAGAAATTCTCGTCGGAAGAAAAACAGGAAATGGAGCAGGCAGATGATGGAATGGGATGACCCTAGGAAATGGCTAGGGAAAGGGGATTTTGAGGCAAATGTGGAAAATAAATCCAGGAATAAAATGTACTCTGTCTTGAGGAACATGTTTTCACTGGATGCTGAACTTGACCCCCTGAAAGCAAAAGGGACGTGGAAGAAAAGGCTAAAGCAAGTACACTGGATTCCGAAACGGCACAAAGTGCACCAGAGGAGCCATGGAGGGCTGGTGAAGATCAGAGCAGGAGTGGTGACCGCTCCGTCCGTGGAGCCCAGAGCCAGTACACCCAGATGGCCACTTGGTGGCAGTAAAGGTGAGCAACTTGTGCCATTCACTAACGGTGTGCAGATGTTTTTTCAGGCAAATGGAGACTATGGAATCCGGACATTTGACCCAGGGGGGACACTTCCTGAGGGGACCTGGAGATGGTGGCTCTCCTGGTTACCGCTGAACCTGTGCCGCTCAGCCCTCCCGAGGTCAGAGCTGAGGAGGAGGGTGTGTGGCAGCCCAAGGGGCTGCACAAGGAAATGGCTGCTGGGTCCTTTGACACAGGGGAGCCAAAACATTACATTTCCCAGCAGGCCACATTCACACCTGAATGGAGTAAAAGCAATGGGACTAACGAACAGCTGAAGGCCATGTGGAGGCCTATTTAAAGGGCTGATTCCAATCACACTTTGAGAGTAGGAACGTGTTTGGGAAGGAGTTGCTGAGTGTGTTTGTAGAGAACCTGTGAAGTCTTATTGACCAGCCAGGATTTGGAAAGAGTGTTTTTGTGTGTTTTTGTGTATGAAATTGGATTGTTTTGAGGACCCCCTTTGGATTGACTACGGACTGGATTACGGAACTGAACTGGATTTTGGAATTGGATTATGGACATTGACAACGAGATAAAGATTGCGGACTTTATGTTTGTATTCCCCCGAATACCCCGCCCTTTGTTTTGTCTAGTGTTTGTCAAGAAGATTATTAGTTTAATAAATCTTTATTTTGTTTTGAATACTGCCTCCTCTGTGTTCTTAAACTTGCCTACGCCCTCTGCAAGGCCTGTGTGTGTCGTACCAACCCCTGGGGACACCACACACTTTATGTTGGTTTTTCCTTTATTTCGGCAGTTACCTGTATATATTATTAATGTTTTCCTCTGCCATGTCAATAACCCTGTTCTGATCAACTTCTTCTGAATCAATTACTTGACTTTGGCATGGCCTTACTGAACTGACACATGTACTACAGGACTTCATTTGTAGAGTAATGTTCACACGCTTATGATGCACCTGTGTGCTACAATTGGGGATGATGCCTCAAAGAGACAAGAATGGTTATTTGAGGGATAATCCCCATGAACATAAAACAATAAGAGGAAAGACTTCAGAGCCTCTTTAGATAGCATTGCAGGTTGGCCATACGGAAAATGAAAAGGAGACATTGGGGACCAGCTATACTCCTTATTTTAAATGGCTTTGGTGAGGAAAAGGACCTTGTGTTGACTCCCTCTCCGATTCTTTGTGAGTTTATTTAAAGTGGATATTGTGTTTCCTGGCAGATGGGATAGTCTAACCGGTTGCTGTTTACTTGAAAGAAACGTAAGAAACTCATGAAGCTTAATCTTGCCAGCCCACGAGAGGGATATTTTAGAGGTAATTAGCTCTCCTTGTCCAGTTGTAAGTATATCAATTATTGATAATTCGCCATGATGGTTTCATCCCATTAGTGGCCAATTTATGAAGTAATATTTGATAATAGGTTGGACAGTAGTAATTGCTGAGGAGTGTAATTCAGACCCTGTGTTAATAATCATCATAATTTTCACATTTTCTTTGAAAGTGTCGGTTGAATACATAAAGTCAAACACCTTCAATTGTGTGAATGGATTCTCAAACTCCTCACTTTGTCCCACTGTGGAATGAATGGCAGTAGTTGGGGAAGGGGAGTGGATGCAAGACACAGACACAATACAGACACTAACAGCGTGAGCAGTACAGACACTGACTAAATTAGCAGTATAGATTTGGACAGTGTCTGCAGTACAGATATTGACTGAATGAGCAGTACAGACTCTGGCAGTGTCTGCAGTACAGATATTGACTGAATGAGCAGTACAGACTCTGGCAGTGTCTGCAGTACAGACTCTGGCAGTGTGTGCAGTACAGACATTGACAAAATTAGCAGTACAGACTCTGGCAGTGTGTGCAGTACAGACATTGACTGAATGAGCAGTACAGATGCTGACAATTTGAACTTTACAGTCCCTGACAATCTGAGTGGTTCCTCGCCAAAAGACCTTGGGAGGTTAGTGAGCTCTATCTAGACTGAGAGTGCTTTATAAGAGAGAGAGAGGGAAATTAAACCTGGGACTGAAGGATTCACTTTGACTTGACCTGGCAAAGATCAATAAGCACAGGGTGATTCCTATTTCCTCCAAGCTCGCTCTGAAAAACCAGCAGTGGCACCTCATCTACCTGCTGAATATTTAGAGCCATCGCTTAGCACAGGGACCTCAGAAAAACAGAGAGAGGAAGGGGGCCGATAGAGGAGGAAAGAGAGACTAGGGACATCACAAATATTCCTGTGGAGAATTCAGTCTAACACCTCTGGCCTTTTTCTTTAAGTGTTAGTGATAATATATAAATGTTTTTGTGTATTCTAGATATCACAATCAGCAATCACTGAAATCAATGACAAATAGTGGATGAGAATTTAATCAAACTGACGAACTCAAAGCACATTGTTCTCACAAGATTGCTGCTTTTGTATACAAACCTGTAGTTCAGGGTGACAGGATCAAACACATCCCTTGCCTCAGTCCCTTCTGATGATATTTATTGTGACAAGAAGAAGGGCATGAGATGTCATTGAAGGTCATTATGCCATAGCCCGGTGGCTACACCCCCTGACTATAAAAGGTCATTTTTATATAAAGTTACCAACTGGTTTCACTGACATGAAATGACCATTATGCTCACGCGCAGCAATAACGCCATGCAGAACTCATTAAGAACAGATTAGTATGACAATGTGTAACGTTTTCTTTAAAAATATATATTGTCACGGTTCCATGTAATTCATGCCATGTTTTATATGTTATTTATGTCATGTTTCATTTCATGTCATGTCTTGATTCGGTTTTCATGTTACGTTTCTGTTCATGTTTAAAGCATACACTTTTTCATGTTCTTTCCGCAAATCTTGCGTTCATGCTTTCTCTCTCTCGCTGTAGCTCACGTTTCCTTTCGTTTCTAGTTCATGTCTGATTTACTAATCTACTAACGCTAGGTCAGGATAGGATAATTACTAACAACGACTAATTATCTTGTTACCTTGTCACGCTCTCCTCAGCTGTTTTCTGTTTCGCTCTGTTCTCAAGCTAAGTGTCTGCACCTGTCTACACCTCTATATAAGCTCAGTGTTTTTGTCACGTCCTTGCGAAATTGTTGTCTAGTTTACTACAGCACTTTTGAGCATTTTCCAAGTCTGATTTCATTGTTACGATCCAAGCCTGTTTTCTGACCATTGTTACTGCCTGCCGTTTTGTTACCACTGCCTGTTTTGTACCACGAGTTTTGCCTGCTGTCTTTTGTGACTTCGGTCTTGACTCTTGCACCATCCCTGACTACGAGCCTGCCTACCGTCCTCCTGTACCTCTGCCCTGCTGACAGCTACTCTGGTTTGTTTAGATTTTTGCATGGTATACCGAGTTCGAGACTGTCTTCTCCCTCGGTACTGTACTTTGGTTATTGGCTAGATTTTTTGGTTATCGGACTTTGCTTTTGTTTGACTACGTCTCCTGAACCTTCCTCTAATAAAGCCCTTGCGGGTCTTTATTTGACGTCATTGTTTCTGAGTCGTGCATTTCAGGTCCAACCCTCATGCACTCGTCTCATTTATAGTTTCAAAGTTTTTCTTGTTTTTCTTCCAATTTGGTTGGCTGCCTGTCCTTTGGGTAACGAGCCAATTTTTCCTGGCTGGTAGATTTGCCTCCTCCGAGACAGAACCCGGCAACGGACGCCTTTCCTGCTCCTCAATGAACTCGTGCTGGCTCCCCCTTCCCCTGAGGTAGATAGCCAAATGCTGCCCCCGGTCAGGGCTGATGACCAGAGCGTCTGGTAGCGACGTGGGTTTCGAACCACGTCCCTGACAGGCAGCGTACACCACACCGGACCAGCCAAAGTGTGGTGCGTTAGACCACTACACTATCCGCTGCCCCGTGTAACGTTTTCTTAAAACGTTAATAAACTTAAATTACAGTAGAACCAAAATATTACATATAGGTAACATAAATTGTATAAATTGTCTATAAATTGTCTATTAAATCTATATATATCTTTTTTGGCAGAGAGCCTAGCATATATTATGTTTTTCAAAATCATGTTTGTAATACAGTATCTTCCTAATGCTGTACTACACAAACGTGAACATTTAGCTGGATAGCAAGCTGAAAAAGTGCAACCCAAACAAACATGTATTTATAGGGCTTCCTGACTAATCAGAGGCAACCCATGGTGCCAATCACTCGTTGAGTACAAATTTGCATTGGTTACAATCTCTTCTGCCATTGTAGAGAGATATGACGCACCAACTTTACTGAGATATGGCGCTAGATTAATCCGGGAAGGTTTAGTTTGATTTGGCTGAATTGCATTTTCCTTATTTCGTCTAAATTCATTATATTGAAATTTAGTCTATGTGTTAAAAGAAAAATATATATAATTTTGTATAATAAAGGTATAATAAATGTATAATAAATTGGATTGAAAAATGAAATAGAAAAATAATGTAATTTTTTTGGCAGTGAGTAGTTTCCTACACCAAACTGGAAGAAACTGACAGGAAGCGGTCTGGCAGACCCAAAGCCACAACAAAATCAGAAGACAAGTTTCTGAAAGTCAACAGCTTGCTTGATAGGCGGCTCACAGGACAACAGCTTCAAGCACAGCTTAACACTGGTCGAAGTAAGGAAGTCTCAGTTTCAACTGTGAAGAGAAGACTTCGAGCTGCAGGTTGGACAGGTCGAGTGGCAGTAAGAAAGCCATTGCTAAGATGGCAAAATAATAAAAAGAGGCTTGTCTGGGCCATGAAGCACTGCCAGTGGACTACTGAAGACTGGAAGAAGATCTTATGGACCTGCATTGAAATCTTGACATTTTGAAAGGTTTTTGTAGGCCGTCGAGTAGGCGAAAGGATAGTTCCTCAGTGTGTGACACCAACTGTCAAAAATGGAGGAGGAAGCGTGAGGGGCTCTTTTGCTGGATCCAGAGTCGGCAACTTGCACAGAATGACTGTTAACCCATGTTAACCCATTACTTGTTCCCTGAAAAGGGCCTTTTATAAGTATGAAATTGACATTATTTTTCAGTTTTTGGTAACCAGAACTTTTTTTTTTAACCTCTGGCAATTTACCGCTTACCTTTGTACCATTTCAGGTTATTCACAGGAATGGAACTGCTTAAATTTAAGTAAAAACTGGAAAATCGGGGTGTTCTAAAACTTTTGACCGGTAGTGTATATGCCAATGTAATATTCTGCTTTAACATTAGTCCACGGGAAAAACGTAAAAAATCATAAATCAAATCTTTATTACTTTTCTCTCAGAGTTGAAATGGGTAGCAAAAAACAAAGTGAGACAAAACCACAAAAATGCCCACAATGAATTCTCTGGTGGCTCAGAATTTCTATAAATACTGTACAAAGAGATATGTACAATAGTCTTATATCATAATGATATTCATTATTAAAGATGTAAGTACCTATTGTATTTCTACCAATGCAAAGAGTGGCTGGGGATTGGGGAATTCTGCGGAGGTGCGCAATTTTGGTTTTGATTTGTCCCACCTCACTGTCTAAATGGTAGACATTTTAAATTTTCATCAGACATATATTCAGTCTTTAATAATACATGATGAGGGGTTACATGTACAGCGGTCCACAGTTCAGTGTACTGGTTGACGTTTTATTATTATCTCAACAAAAAACATTTTCCACATACAAAAAAAGAAAAGCCTAGCTACTCAGTTACCTCAAGATTGCAGACTGCTCTTTATTTCAAAGTTTAGTAAAAAGCTGTTCTGGTTGCATGCCGTTCTGTGGTCTAATGATTAAAACCTGAGATTTACACTCCCACTAAGTACACTGTAATGGACCCCTTGATAATTAAAACCTCCTTTATAAGTGAGACCTAATCAATACAAGGAGGACGTATGGTATGAGTAAACTCTGTGCATGTGCAGTGTGTTGATGTGAGCCATAGAAAGCATATCACAGAGGTCTCTGAGAGTCAGGTCAAGGCAGTTCCATGACACTGTGAACCACAGAAGGACCGACATTGCATTGGCAGAGATGCAGAGATTGGCAGTTAGCACTTGAGCGCCTGCTACAGAAGGTAACATCAGCCCTAGAGAAGCAATAAAAGTGTGATTAGTCTCCTTGGCTGGAGACCTTGGTCCTTAGTTCAGCAGGCTCATCATATCTGTGGTTCTGCATGGCTCAGTAGGTGAAGCATGGCACTGACCATGCTTAGGTTGTGGGTTTGATTCCCATTATGGGTTTGATGCCACATATACTGAAAAAAGTATGCGTTCATTACTGTAAATCGCTTTGGATAAAAGCGTCTGCTAAATGGCATATATTATTATTATATTATCTTGTTGTTTGGAGTGGCCCAGCTAAAGCCATGGTTCAAAACCTGCAGCTGACCTACCCCCATTACACATCAGAATGTTTAAGAGAAAGAAATAAAGAACTAAAAGGCTGCAAATTGCTGCATAATTCCTCTCTTTTGCATTTATGGTCATCTAACTTCTGAAATACTTATTTTCCTCAATAAAACACAAATAAATGTTTAAAATTCATATAATGTGATTTTCTGGGATTTTTTTAAATATTCTGTCTCTCACTGTTAAGATGAACCTACCATGAAAATTATAGACCGTTCCTTTCTTTGTAAGGGGGCAAACTCACAAAATCAGCAGGGGGTGAAATACTTATTTTCCCCACTGTATATTTGCCTTTGCTTGGAACATGTCAATGTACACTGAACACAATGGCTTGGAATTAATCAACAAATATCCTTTGAAAGAAAAAATTAATGATTTAATTCTTAATTAACAGAGTTTGCTGAGTTGCATTTTGATGATTGCTGAGATGATTATAATTTCTGAGCTAGCATTTGTAAAGAAAAAAATGTGTTTGTGAAAAAAAATAAATAACACTTGTTAATACTTGTTAATACTCATTTAATTGAGTCAATATTAAAATATCTAGAAGTTGATATGTGTTTTGATGTTTGCAGTGGTCTCATAGCTGCTCCAGTAGCCAGAACTGCAATTTCGCGCCAAGCACTGCTTACATAGTTCAGAGCAGGCTCTCTGTGAATGTATGGGCTATTCTCACTTCCGTGAGAATTGTTGTAATACAATCTAATAAAAATAAAATTGACACCTTTGTTGGATACCTAGTTTTTGAATATGGTATATGGGAGAGTATATTGAGGTTAGGCTATTGGTTCAGAGTATTTCCAATATTTAATGGCAAGAAATAGGAGCCCTGCAGACTATCAAGGTGTCAATTTTGTTTTTATTAGATCGCAATACAACAATTCTCAGTGAGGTGAGAATACCACATACATTCACAGAGATCAGGCAGGACTTCCTGATCAGAACTACCTAAGTAAGTGGTTCCCATCTTTGGGCCTGGAGTACCCCCATGTATGCTGTCTACTGGAACAATGAGACCACCACAAGCATGGCCGTATCTATCATTGAAGACACCGAGTCTGTTTAAAAAAAATACTGATTCAGAGTAATACTGAATAAAAGTGGTGATGTACTGTACATAAAATGACTTTGGTATAGCAAGGAATTTGTACAAAGACAAGATTATCTCGCTTGCTCGCCTGAGCATCATGATGTCATTACTTCTGTGTGTGTGCGGTAGTGGTGGACCCATCCCGAGCAGGCGGATCTGGTCATTAGTACAAAATCTTTGCTCAGAAAAGATGATGCAGTGATGCTTTGGACAACTTTGCTACACAGTGGGAGTTGTAACTCAGACTGCTGATCTGAAGCCAAGCAAAGCATGATGTAGGTGTAGAGATCGCTCACATTATAAAAAAGTTGACTGCTTGTATTATAACCAGATGAATGCTATTCATCTCCAGAGATCATCTACCAATAGCTACTTTGTGTGTAGTTTTGTGTAGTTGCTAGCCAAACGTAGCTGTCTCTGTCTAGCTCAGTGGTTTTCAAAGTAGGGGGGGGTCACGAGGTCAGTTTGGGGGGTCACAAGATGATTTCAAGTATGTGAGAAAAAAGTGTGACAATAAAATGCTATTTTTTAAACCATAATTGCATTTATGCATAACATAATAATAAAACAAATAATAGGCCTACAATTAATATGTTAGCCTACCATTTTTCTTTTAACAATCAGAGTCTGTAGCCTACAGTATTTTGGTTCTCAAACTTTTCAGCCCCTGACTCCCAGTAGAGACGCGACCCCCACAGTCCCCCCTCCCCCAAGGTGCTTACGACAATTTGGATCGAGTGCTCTGCTTGCAAAAGCTCTCTGTGCATAATACAGTGTGTGAAATTAACGTGATGTGCTACTGGTAAGACTCTTGCCTTTTTTACCTAATATTGGGGAGCGTCGCCTGTTTGGTACAAGTTTGTACAACTTATACAAGGTTTCTCCAGTGCAGTGCAAACGCATGTCCTCACTGTTTCAAGCTCACGTCATTCTATTTTTTTTTTTGCCAGAAAGAGTCTATTGCTTTATTGCTTTTCTGAATAAAATGAATGGGTTGTCTCTGTCTTTATGCAGTGTCCTCTGATTACAAAATGGGACAGAAAAGCACCGGACAGCTGCTCTGCTGTGGAATGTTGGCTCCTCTTCCGTCGCTTCTTCTGGGGAGCCGTTCGGGGGATCTGAGGCCGGCCGGCCCCATGCCACACACCCCCAATGCATTGTGTGTACAGAAGTTCTTGCACATGAAAACTTAAAGCCTGTGAAAATGAAACGACACTTGCTAACCAAGCATCCCTCTCATGCTGATAAACAAGTAGGCTTTTTCTGTTGAAAGGAAGAAGAATTGCGGGACCAAAAACAAGTAATAACACAGCAATCCAAGGTGGTGATGAATGTACCCTACTTATTCCTTTCAGTATCGACCTATTTATGTGAAAATACTTTTTCCGCACTGACGTACATAAACAACAAATACCGATCACGACTCAAGTGGAGGATGATCTCTGAGTGGTCGTCTCCAACATCAAACCGAGAGTGGAAGTGTTGTGCTCCAAAAAGCAGCAGGCCCACCCATCTCATTAAAACAAGTAAGTGGTAGGCCTACATGTTAAACTTAACTAACATGCGATAGAACAGATATATGGTTGTTATTACATGTGTTCTTTTTATGTTATTGTTATTATTATTATTATTATTATTATTATTATTATTATTATTATTATTATTATTGTTATTTTTATTATGTGGGCGCTGTAACCATGTATTTGTGTGTGTGTGCGCGTGCGTTTGCCAGAAATTACCTCGGGGGATGGTAGGGGTCACCTATGATTGTTCCTACCATGTATTAATGCACATCTTGTAAGTCACTCTGAATAAGCTTTTAAATGCTTAAAATGTAATGTTAAATGTATCTACCAATGTTATTTTGGGGGTCGCAGGCTGAAAAGTTTGAGAACCACTGGTCTAGCTGACTGTTACACAAACACATTTTTTGTCAGACTTTACAGTGGTGAAAGGCTCATTTAGGCTAACATTAGCTAACGTAGCATATATTGACAGTGGTGATAGGCACAAAGCTAACTATATTTTAGTGTACATTTTCAGTGGCCATTCATAAAATCATGACAGTCTACTACTCTTCTAGTGAATTAGCTACTGATTACATAAAATATTTCTTAGTGACATTTTTTATGACAAACTCCCCTAGAGGTCTCATGACCTCATTAATTCTCGACTCCTGGATACAGCCCTGACTGAAACTCGATCAAACTGGAACAAAACACTCCATCCCCTCACTCAACCCATACAGACAAAAACACCGTTTTTCTCTTTTAATGATGCTTGTCACCTTTTATATTTATAAATATATACACAATTATATGTATATACATAATAATATATCACACAAAATGTCTGAATACACCTGAATGGAGCTGACAAAACTGGCAGCCATACTCTGTGAGCCATGACGTGTTTTTGGCCAGTGACAGAGTAGATGAGTTCTTGTGTGGGGGAGAAGAAAAAGCAATTTGCTTCTTAATTAGATTCCATAATGCTTCTCATTAGCCTTCCATAATGAGAAGCATATTAATGATGTAGCATTTCACACTTTGACAAAGTAAATTGCATTTCCGTATATAACAAGTTAAAGCTTCGGCAGTAATTCGTGTTGTGAACAGTGGCTGGGCCTTTTGGCCCATTTGAGCTTCCATAGCATGTGTGTTTTTACAAAAAGCTTTGGCTATGGATAATTTGTTCTATCTGTTCCATCCAGATGAAATGGGTGGGTATAGAGGGCATGGACAAAATAATGGAAACATCAAATGACTCATATTTTGAAGCAACTAAATCACAATTAAAGGAGTCTACACATGTTTCATATTAATGTCGATACTAATCACAAATATTGCATTACATTACATTACATTACAGGCATTTGGCAGACGCTCTTATCCAGAGCGACGTACAACAAAGTGTTAACCGTAGTCAAGAACAGTTTCGCTGAAAGCCACCCTAGAGGGAAATACAATTCCAGGTGCTAGAAGCAACCACCCTGTAGGTAAATCTGGTAAATCTGTAGCCACAATTCAAAGGCAGCAATAAAACAATTAGTGCGGAAAATATCGGCGAAATTACATTACATTACATTATAGGCATTTGGCAGACGCTCTTATCCAGAGCGACGTACAACAAAGTGTTAACCGTAGTCAAGAACAGTTTAGCTGAAAGCCACCCTAGTGGGAAGTACAATTCCTGGGTGCTAGGAGCAACCACATAGTTAAACTAGGACCCTGTAGGTAAATCTGTAGCCACAATTCAGAGGTAGCAGTAAAGCACTCAATGCAGGAAATAATGCCTAAGCCTAATACAATACATAAACAAATAGACGTGTAAACTAAGTGACTATGTCCCTAAATTAACAAAACCGGACTACGGGGAGAGGTGCACCCTGAAGAGGTGAGTCTTCAGTCGACGCTTGAAGGTGGCCAGGGTCTCAGCTGTTCTGACTTCCACCGGAAGGTCATTCCACCATCGTGGAGCCAGAACCGACAGGAGACGTGACCGGGCGCGCAGGTGCGGAGGGGGAGGTGCTAGGCGTCCTGAGGTAGCAGAACGGAGAGGTCTGGCAGGTGTGTAGGGTTTGAAGATCTTGGTGAGGTATGTTGGGGCTGATCCCTTGACTGCCTGGTATGCTAGGACCAATGTCTTGAATTTGATGCGAGCTATAACAGGCAGCCAGTGGAGGGTAGTGAGCAGGGGGTGACATGGGAGTGTCGAGGAAGGTTGTAGATCAGACGGGCCGCAGCGTTCTGGATGAGTTGCAGGGGGTCTGATGGCAGATGCGGGAAGGCCAGCCAGGAGCGAGTTGCAGTAGTCCAAGCGGGACAGTACCATTGCTTGGACCAGGAGCTGGGTAGAGTACGTGGTAAGGAAGGGACGGATCCTCCTGATGTTATACAGGAAGAATCTGCACGCCCGGCTTACCGCTGCAATGTTCATTGATAGGGACAGCCTGTTGTCCATCACCACACCGAGATTCTTCGCGCAGGGTGATGATGTCACCAGGGTGTCACCTAGAGAAATGGAGAAATCAAGGTGGGGAGAGTTTAGGGCAGGAATGAAGATTAGCTCTGTTTTACCTGGGTTGAGCTTTTTAGGTGGTGACTGTCCATCCAGCTCTGAATGTCCCCCAGGCAAGCAGCGATGCGGGTAGAGACCTGAGTGTCTGATGGGGAGAAGGAGAGAAAGAGTTGAGTGTCATCAGCATAACAATGGTAAGATAAGCCGTGGGCAGAGATTACAGAGCCAAGGGGAGCGGGTGTACAGGGAGAAGAGAAGGGGACCGAGGACTGAGCCCTGTGGAACCCGGTGGGGAGGAGCAAGGCGGTGATACTTTACCAGTCCAGGCAACCTGGAAGGAGCGACCGGAGAGGTAGGACTCGATCCAGGCGAGGGCTGTACCGCAGATCCCTGTTGCTGCCAGGGAGGACAGGAGGATGGAGTGCTCCACAGTGTCGAAGGCAGCTGAGAGATCAAGCAGGATCAGGATGGAGGAGAGGGAGGCGGCTCGTGCGGTGTGAAGAGCTTCATTGACCGAGAGGAGAGCGGTTTCTGTTGAGTGGCCAGGTCTGAAGCCGGACTGGTAGGGGTCCAGCAGGTTATTTTCTGTAAGGAAAGCAGAGAGTTGGTGAGATACCGCTCTTTCGAGGGTTTTAGACAGGAAGGGGAGGAGGGATACTGGGCGATAATGCCTAAAACCTAATACAATACATAAACAAGTAAACATGAGTGCAATACTAAACAGCTAAGTTACAAAACCGGACTACAGGGAGAGGTGCACCCTGAAGAGGTGAGTCTTCAGTCGTCGCTGGAAGGTGGCCAGGGGAAGGTCATTCCACCATCGAGGAGCCAGAACCGACAGGAGACGTGACTGGGAAGCACAGGTGCGGAGGGGGGGGAGGCGCCAGGCATCCTGAGGTAGCAGAGCAGAGTGGTCTGGCAGGTGTGTAGGGTTTAAAGATCTTGAGGAGGTATGTTGGGGCTGATCCCTTGACTGCCTGGTATGCTAGGACCAATGTTTTGAATTTGATGCGAGCTATAACAGGCAGCCAGTGGAGGGTAGTGAGCAGGGGGGTGACATGGGAGTGTCTGGGAAGGTTGTAGACCAGGCGGGCTGCAGCGTTCTGGATGAGTTGCAGGGGTCTGATGGCAGATGCCGGAAGGCCAGCCAGAAGCGAGCTGCAGTAGTCCAAGCGAGACAGTACCATAGCTTGGACCAGGAGCTGGCTAGAGTATGTGGTAAGGAAGGGACGGATTCTCCTGATGTTATACAGGAAGAATCTGCACGCCCGGCTTACCGCTGCAATGTTCTTTGACAGGGACAGCCTGTTGTCCATCACCACACTGAGATTCTTCGCGCAGGGTGATGTTGTCACCAAGGTGTCATCTAGAGAAATGGAGAAATCAAGGTGAGGAGAGTTTAGAGCAGGAATGAAGATTAGTTCTGTTTTACCTGGGTTGAGCTTTAGGTGGTGACTGTCCATCCAGCTCTGAATGTCCCTCAGGCAAGCAGAGATGCGGGTCGAGACCTGAGTGTCTGATGGGAAGAAGGAGAGAAAGAGTTGAGTGTCATCAGCATAACAATGGTAGGATAGGCCGTGGGCAGAGATTACAGAGCCAAGGGATCGGGTGTACAGAGAGAAGAGAAGGGGACCGAGGAATGAGCCCTGTGGAACCCCAGTGGGGAGGGAGTGAGGCGGTGATACTTTACCAGCCCAGGCGACCTGGAAGGAGCGGCCGGAGAGGTAGGATTCAATCCAGGTGAGGGCTGTACCGCAGATCCCCGTTGCTGCCAGGGAGGACAGGAGGATGGAGTGCTCACAAGGCAGCCGAGAGATCCAGCAGGATCAGGATGGAGGAGAGGGAGGCTGCTTGTGCGGTGTGAAGTGCCTCATTGACTGAGAGGAGAGCGGTTTCTGTCGAGTGGCCAGGTCTGAAGCCGGACTGGTCGGGGGTCCAGCAGGTTATTTTCTGTGAAGAAAGCAGAGAGTTGATTAGATACAGCTCTTTCAAGGGTTTTAGACAGGAAGGGGAGGAGAGATACTAGGTGATAATTGTGGATGACTGAGGGGTCTAGAGTGGGTTTTTTCAGCAGAGGCGTGATGTGGGCCCTTTTGAAGGATGAGGGTAAACAACCAGAAGACAAGGAGGAGTTCACAAGGGAGGTGACAAATGGGAGGATGTCAGGTGTGATAGCCTGGAGGAGGGATGAAGGGATAGGGTCGAGGGCACAAGTGGGCCCCTGTAACCATCTCAGAGAAAGACACCAAAAGTTAGGACCTGTTTTTACTGTTCCAGATGTTTTAAAATTCACACTTTGTTCCCATGTCCTGGAAAATGTCAACCATAATCCCTATCCGCAAAAAAACACAAAGGTCAAAGAAATGGAACAATTTCCAACCTATTGCTCTAACATCCATCCTGAGCAAATGTATGGAAAAAATTGCATGTAAACAACTCACTGCTATGCTGGGTGATCTCATGGACCCTCTCAATTCACCTACAGGGCCAAACGTGGAGTAGAGGATGCAAGCCTGACAAAGTAGCTCAGCACTTGGATGCCAGTGGAACATACGCACAGATTTTATTTATGGATATGGACCTCTCTTCAGCCTTCAACACTGTACAGCCACAATTATTAGTCAAATGTCTTTTTGACCTGGAGGTCAACCCAACACTAATAACATCAATCAGAGAGTTCCTGCGTGACCGACCACAGCATTAGGGGAAACAGTAATTATGAAATTTATGGAAGTACCAATAACTTCTAAAATGTTCTGAGTTCTAAGTATAGCACAGAGCTCTCCAAATATGAGACATAGTCAGGAACATCTACTGCTTGTAGGTTGGGGTTGAGGTTGGCAGGTTAAAAATAATCACTTTGAGCCAGAGGATTTCAGAGCACTCTTTTCCGTGTTAGTCACAGTGACCATTGGAGGATTAAAGCTAAGTCTGTGTCTGCGAATAAAGAGGGCAGAAGATTTTAAATAAATAATAATATTTGTCTTATATGTTTGTGGGTAACTATGGATTATTCAGGGGAGTGTGGCCATGGTAAGCATTTGAGGCACTGCTCCCTCAACATTGAGAGGGATAGCAATACAGAAAACTGCTAAAGGATCTCACAATGGACTGCAATATAAATCCAATTCAACTTAGTATCACAACTGAGAAATATATCAGAATATACAGTACAGTAGATCAAAAAAGGGATGATTCCCTTTTCATTTCATTGTGCCCAATGTGACAGCAATATTTAAAGTTAAGCAAACACAGGTTATTTATGCTTTCCTTATTGAGTATCCAATTAGGCAGTATACCCAAAAAGGCAAGCAGAAATTGCCTGTCTGCATCATTTTAAATAATTCTATCACATTTGGCGCAATAAAATAAAGTGGAAATCTCAGCTTTTGTATATATTCTGATACATGTAATGTGCAGTTGAATCCCCTGAAAGCCCCTTCTCTATTCTGCAGTAGCTCTCCTGTAGTACTGTGTTTGGGTGTAAAATGGTCACTGTGTTTGGGTGTAGAAAATGGTCACTGGCTGGCTCCTAGTAGTGCTGTGTGTCTATTAACCCCCTGCTCTTTGAATATGAATTCTGTAGTTTCCCCTTTTGCACAGAAATCAGTTTCCAGAGGTACGGAAGGCTGGACCCTAAAAAGCCTGCTGGACCGGACAACCTACTGAAAGTTGCAGCCACTTTCATTGCAGCCCCATCTCATATATCTTCAGTGAACTGCATCCACTGGGTCAAAGGAGGAGATCAAGCAGAAAATAGCCCATTTCATTCTGCCTGGCTTTCCTGACTAACTTATTTGAGTACTGTGTGTTGTTCTGTAGGTGCTTAATGATATCATTAATGCCTAGACAACAAACAATACTGCGGCCTTGGCTTCATTGAAGTCCTCGATATCAATAATTCTCTCCAGATTAATGTTGGCGTCAATGAGCAGTCACTGGCTTGGTACAATAACTATCTTTCAGACAGGATCCAATGTGTAAGGGCAGAAAACATAACATTCAAGCCCATTCCAGTCACGAAGGAAGTCAAGCAAGGTTCTATTTTAGCCCCCTCACTGTTTTCACGTTTACATAAATAATATATAGCACAATATCTGGCAAATCTCTCATCCATCTTTACACAGATGATACTGTGATATAATCTGTTGGACCATCCTTGGACTTGCTCTAGATAAGATCCAGCAAAGCTTCAACCATATTCAGCATGCTTTCTATGCCCTTAACCTCGTCTTAAACTCCAACAAAACAAAAGTTATGTTTTTTGGGAGGAAGTAATCTCCCTCCTCCTGACGGATCACCACTTAGGATGGGTCTGAGCTTCAATTGGTCTCATCATACAAATACCTTGGTGTCTGGCTGGATTCCGCTCTTTAATTTTCATTACATACCTGTGAGGATTCTGGCTAATCCCTCGGTCGGCCGCAGGAGGGCGACATAGCTCCCTTTTTTGTTTTTGTTTTTGTTTTTCCCCAGTTTCTTCCATTTCATCTCTTTTGTGATTGTTACATGTTACTTTTATTTATTAGAATGTAATATTTGTTAAGCCGGAATATCCACTTTGGAACTTATGTATTTCGCGGCCAGATGAGAGCAGAGCTTGACGTGGTATGAGCAAGCTTGTGAAATGGTAGTGATAAATGTTCCATATGTGAGGAGACAGAACTAAACCCTACATATTGGATATACCGATTTAGTTTTTGTTAAGGTAGTTGAACCTACGTCTGTAGATTGGACGTTGAATGTTTTGTCTCACTGAATAAACCAGCTGTTCATTTTAATTTAATGGTAAGTTGTATATTTTGATGAAGGTTGATACACCAGTTTGATCTTCCTATCAACGAATTCAGAGATTTAATTGATAATTGGTATCATAGCGATTATTATATTAAATCTAATAAATATATTTTACATGTAGGGGGATTTTAACACGTAATACCACTTGTGTTCAGTATTCAGAGTGCTGAACTTTAAACAAGGGCATTTCACTGTTAAAGCTACTGAATTCAGAGAATAGACCATTTTTATTCTAACTTCACTGTTCCAACAGTAGCGTACATCATAACACTACTCACCGGGAAGGCTCTCGCATGGGCCACGGCGACGTGAGAGCGGCAGACCCAGGAGTGTTGTGATGTGGGGCTTTTTATGGAGGGGATGAGGCCGTGTTCAACTACCCAGTCTTCTACGTCTGTGTCAAAGCGACCACAGGACCGCACAATACATGGTGGATTTCAGAACCCTCGCCACTGAGAGCAGATGGGACGTGGAGGCGCTCATTGCCACGTTCTACCAGGGGTTGAATGACGCCATCAAAGACGAACTGGCATCCAGGGAGGCAATCATGGACTTACAGAACCTGATAGATGCATCCATCAGGGTCGACAACCGTTTTGAACGGTGTCAGCTTGGGAGTTCATGCCCCAGATCCCAGTTCACCACAATTCCTTTTGCTGGTGCTTACACGGGCTCCGCACCAGCAACCCATGTCAACTCACCCTCTACCCTCAGTCAGGAGGAACCCATGCAATTGGGCAGGACACGCTTAACCAAGACGGAGCGAGAACAACGCATACGCGAGGGCTGCTGTCTCTACTGTGGACTGGAGGGGCACTACAGAGATGACTGCCCGGAGCTGGCGGAAAAAGCCAGGACCCGTCCAAGGTAGGGACGCCTGTGATGGGTCAGCACACCAAGCCCACACCCCCATCCTCAGGTCTTCGATTCCAGTCCTCTCTCTCTTGGGGCAAAGAACACCATCAGCTGCTAACCGCTTTCATGGATATCGGTTTTGCTCGACTCCATGACATACTTGTCACCAGTCTTCCCCTGCCTCTCACCGTCACGACCTTGGATGGTATGGCCCCTTGGTGATGGTGACGTTAAACAACTCACAGCCCCTCTACGTCTCACTGTCACTCACACCCATCATGAGATCATACAGTTCCATCTTATTCACTCTCCTGAACTCCCCTTGATCCTCGGTCTTCCCTGGCTGTCTCTCCATAACCCTCACTTCAATTGGTTCGTGGGGACACTCAGAGAGTGGGGGCCCACCTGCTATGCCACATGTCTGCTTCCCATGCCTGCTCCTCTCACCCCTTGTGATCTCTCATCCTTTCCAGAGTCCGCATCAGTTCCTGAGGCATACATGAACTTTCTTGAGGTCTTTAGTAAACAGCGTGTGGTCTCCTTACCACCCCATCGACCTTACGACTGTGCTATTGATCTGCTGCCAGGATAACGGTTCTTTACCATGATGCGGTTAAGACCGCAGTAGTCGATGCATGGATGCAGACCCCCATCCTTCTTGCCCACAAAGAAGAAGCCTGCGCCAGCTGGATAGGTGGATGGTCGGATTTGTCCAGGGAGCAGAGCCTCCTTGACGTACAACAGGGGTTGCTTGTTCTCTCTCTCCGGCCCCGAAACCAAGGTCATGGAGGAGTACGTCAAGGAGGCTCTGCTCGCTGGACAAATCCGACCATCCACCTCTACATCCATGCATCAACTACTGCGGTCTTAACCGCATCACAGTAAAGAACCCTTACCCTCTCCCTCTCATGACTTCAGCCTTCGAACTCCTGCAGGGGGCCACCGTTTTCACAAAACTGGACCTTCGTAAAGCCTACAACCTTGTGTGCATCAGGGAGAGCGACAAGTGGAAGACCACCTTTAACACCCCCACGGGGCACTATGAATACCACGTCATGCCCTTTGGTCTGTCTAACGCTCCTGCCATTTTTCAAGCCTTCGTTAATGACGTGCTTCGAGACAAGGTCAACAAAACAGTCTTCGTCTACTTGGATGACATTGTAATCTTCTCTGAGACCCTCAGCGAACACATCAAACATGTCCGTGAAGTACTGCAAAAACTGCTGAAGAACCAGCGTTTTTCTCCATGTGAAAGTGGAGAAAAGTGAGTTCCACACCTCCTTGGTCTCATTCCTGGGCTTCATTGTTTCTGAGGGCAGTCTCAAGATGGATCCTAGGAAGTCATAAGCTATTAGTGACTGACCCATTCTGACCACTGTTAAACAGGTACAACGGTTCTTGGGGTTCGCTAACTTTTACCGCCGGTTCATCAAAAATTTCAGCACTGTGGTGGCTCCCCTCACTGCTTTAACCAAGGGTCCACTGGCCAAATTTCACTGGACCCCCCTGGCTGAAGAGGCATTTGCAACACTGAAGCAGCGTTTCACCTCGGCCCCAATCCTGAACCTTCCGGATCCTTCCCTTCCCTTCATGGTAGAGGTCGATTACTCAGACATAGGTGTCGGGTCCGTGCTGTCACAGCAGTCAGCTCTGGACGACAAGCTCCACCCCTGCGCCTTCTTCTCCCATCGTCTCACCCCTGCCGAGGGCAACTATGACATTGGGAACAGGGAGCTCCTCGCTGTGAAGTTGGCCCTCAAAGAGTGGAGATACCGTTTAGAAGGTGCCACTCATCCATTCATTGTATGGACAGACTATAAGAACCTGGTTTACATACAGGATACCCTCCGCTTGTCTTCCACTAATATATCACCTTTTGAATTTCAAGTCGGCTACCAACCCCCCCTGTTCCCAGACAAGGAAGTGGATGCTGGGGTGCCATCTGCCAAGGTTTTTGTTCGGCGCTGTGGTAGGACCTGGAAGCTCGCTCAGGTCCTCTGGTTCTGGTGTCTCGTCGTCAACGTGCCCAGGCTGACCACCATCGTTGCTCCAGTCCTCTGTTGCAACCTGGTCAAATGGTCTGGCTCTCGACTAAGGATCTGCCCCTCCGGGTGGAATCGAGGAAGCTGGCACCCTGATTTATTAGGTCATTCAAGATTACCCACAGAATCAATCCTGTTACCTTCTGTCTGCTCCTGCCCTGGTCCATGCGAATCCACCTTGCTTTCCATGTCTCCCATCTCCGTCCGGTCTTGACCATGTCCCCTTCTCCACCCCGACCTTCCTGCCTACACAGTCAACGGCATCCTGTGGTCTCGCCGGGTTGGTCGCTCTGTGCAGTACCTCATCGACTGGGTGGAAGAGCGGTCATGGATCCCACGTCAGGACATTCTTGACCCTGGCCTTATTCGGGACTTCGTCTGGTCTGGGCCCAGGGGGGGCTGCTGGGCCATCAGGCGCCGTCCGTAGAGGGGGTGTCCTGTGAGGATTCTGTCCAATCCCTCGGTCAGTCGCAGTTTGGTGACATAGCTCCCTTTTTTGTTTTTGGTTTACTCTGTTTTTTTTCCCCAGTCGCCCCAGAATTTTCCATGATGATAGTCTCACTCAGTCATCTTTGCCAAGTTTTGGGTCTCTGTGTCTTGAGTTTACTCCTGCCGGTTTCACTTCTCTACGCTCTGTCTCAAACTTTAGTTTCTAGTAGTTTAATGTTTTGTGTCTACACATTTAAATTTTCTCGTGTTTTCTTGTTTGTTGTTTTCTCTAGCTTTAGTATCTAGTAGTTTAGTGTTTTGTGTCTCTACACATTTCGATTTTCTCGTGTTTTCTTGTTTGTTGTTTTGTTTCTTAGTTTTTTGATCTCTCGTTGTTTGTCCCTCCCGGTTTAGTTAGATTAGTTTTTGCCCGTTTTTCTCTAGCCCTCCTTTTCGCATGCACTGTTTTCTTTTGGCTCCTTTTCTCCCTCTCCCCATCATCCCCGTGCCTGGGTCCAATTCATCCCTGGTCCCCCTAACAATATCTCAAAACTTCAGGCAAAAATCAGGTCAAGACTTGGTTTTCTCTATAGAAATAAGTCCTCTTTCACCCCCGCTGCCAAGCTGACACTGGTTCAGATGACCAATCTCCCAATACTGGATAATGGAGATGTGATCTACAGATCTGCTCCCAAGGCTGTGCTTAATAGGCTGGGTGTTCTTTATCATTCAGCCATCAGGCTCACTACCAATGCTCCCTACAGAACATACCACTGCAAACTCTATTCCTCTGTAAACTGGACATCACTACATTCTAGACGAAAACTTCACTGGACTATTCTCATCTACAAATCCCTTCTTGGACTGACTTCCTGGTACCTGTCATCTCTGAAAAAAAAAATCTGACCTTGTCTACAAAACCTGATCCACCAGCTACATCCAATTAGTGACCCCCAAAGTCAGCACTACTCCTCATTTCAGCATGCCGCAGCCCAGACTGGAATAAACTGCAAAAAACACTGAGATTGGACAATTTTGTATCAGTTCCTGTTTTTAAATCTCTGATCATGGACATTTTCACAGACTCATGCTCCTGCTACAATTGATGCATGAGTACTGTGTCTTGTTTAGCTTTAATGCCTGTGTGTATTTTTTTATTCCTGCTTGTCCAATATTATTTTTTAAAATTCTGTGTTTGGCCTCTTGGCCAGGCCGTTATTGTAAATGTGAATTTTTCTCAATTAACTTGCCTGGTTAAAGATTGGTTAAATAAATAAAAAATATATATAGTCACAGGCTCTCTCCTGTAGTACTGTGTGTGGCCTGTAGGGTGTAAAATAGTCAGTGGCTCTCCTGTAAGTGAGTGCACTGGGGAAGTGCATGTGCTTCAGCTGCAGTACTCCTTGCATGGGTGTGGGTGACATAGCAGTGACACTACAGGCATACATTATGCTTCTAATACCCCCAAAAAATGGTCAAGGAAGATATTTGTTTTGTCTCTATTATATTAAGATCTTGTACCTCTGCTGATCAAAGGTTGTTTGCGTTTCCTAATGTCATACCAATATTGCACAATGAGAAGTCATTATAGCAATAGCAAAAATATAAATTCAGTCAAGCATTCTTACAGCACAGTAAATATTGTAGTGTATTATGGCTGTGTTTAT
Source organism: Aldrovandia affinis (assembly GCA_029706075.1). Classification (NCBI taxonomy): domain Eukaryota; kingdom Metazoa; phylum Chordata; class Actinopteri; order Notacanthiformes; family Halosauridae; genus Aldrovandia; species Aldrovandia affinis. Next base: position 2,967,399 of record JAINUG010000111.1, on the reverse strand, counting down.
CTCTAAACTGCAGTTTTATTTTCACTGTCAAGCAAGAAAACATTTACCTCTCAGCTGAAACAACAGCCTCCGTATGCACACCGGTAGCATTGCTTGAATAACATTATCCCCCGGCGGCTCAAAGCGGCAGATTATGGGGCTTGACAGTGATGGAATCCAGCGGTTGAGTCATCATTTTTTAATCTGGTTCGGCGATAGTGCCTGAACACCGCCGCACTGAAGACCGTGGGAGAACCTCTTGCTGCTCACGCGCAACAGACATGCACGCATAAATGTTGGGAATTCTGAACAGGGTAAGAGGGCGATTCAGAGGCCAGATCAGATTGCCTTTCAGTTGCAGCTTGTACACCTACAGTTATTATTATTATGATTATTATAAACTTTATTTATACAGCATTCATACACTGGGCAGCCCAAAGTGCATACAGTGAAAATAAAATAAAATAAAAAACTAAAAATAGTAGAACAATAAAACAAATAAAACAATAAAACAACAGGCACATGTAAAACAGCGGTGCAAAGATAAGTGTGTTCTGAGTTGGCTCTTAGACCTGCAGTGTTTATTTTCTCAGCAGTCACTCTTGTCTGAGGTTATATATATTTTTATTTTTACATATTATTCTAACAAAGAAAATCAATACAGGAGTACATTTATAAAAGCAGTTCAGGTGCAGTGCTTCACTCACAGGTATGAGAGCTGTGTTCCACTTCTGATTTAAACTCATAAATCATCTGCTTACTAATAGGTTGCATTTATAAAGCATCTTTCAGGGAACTTGAAAATGTGCTTTACAGTGAAAGAAGGAAACTCACCTCAACCACCACTAATGTGTAGCACCCACCAGAAGGGCATGGACCTGTTTGTGGTAGGTACGCAAAGCGAGTGTAACCCAATTTTCAAAGATAATTACCCCAATTTTCTTTTTTTAAGATTAAATTGGATCAAACTGATTTTCACCCTAATTTAAGGCCCATCCCATTTTTCACTAAAAAACACAATGTTGGGGTGACATGTTAGCATTTACATCTCTTCATTGTTCTAGTGGATGCTGTATTTTCAATGGTTCATTTTACACGTAGGCATTTTTTCAGTGGCTTATACTGATTAAGCTCAATAGATGCAGTCACATCAAAGCATGTCATGCTCTCTAATCCATTCCAAAACACAGTTCCCAGGCCACAACTAGGCAACAACAAGGCAAAGCAAACCTTTTTCTCTATGGTGTGATCTTTGCCATTCTGGTGTGGAAGCACAAAATTACTCTTGAGGATATCATAAATGAATGAGAAGAGAGGGTTTGTGAGTTTTGCAGAGATGCTTCAAAGCACGTGGCTGTTTCCACCGGTCCAATACCTCTGTACACATACTGTATATCTGTACTCACAAAATCTCCGGCACGAGCTCGCCACATGCACAGAAAGCTTCCCTGTGCGTGTATATTGGAATCACACATCTCAAAGGAGGCTTTCTTCCACAAGAAATTCCATAATTTCGTGTTTCATTGATGATGGTATAAAACACTGTCTCAGGCGTCATATCTAGGCTCTCCCATAAGTTTTCAATTGGGTTGAGATGTGATGACTGAGATGGCCATGGCATATTGTTTACATTGTTTTCATGCTCATCAAATCATTCAGTGACCACTTGTGCCCTGTGGATGAGGGCATTATCATCCTGAAAGAGACCACTCTCATCAGGATGGATGTTACACTATTGGATGAATGTGATCACTCAGAAGTATGGCATTGTTTTTATTGCCATTTACTTTTACCTTACCTATTTGACCTAAACCATGGCAGGAAATGCTCCTCACACCATAACAGAGCCACCAGAACCCTTATTATTGGGTCTCCTTTATTTTGCCAGTTACCTGTATACTCTGCAAAGTCATTTTAGGACATAGCCCCTTTCCCAGAATGCAGAGCACACAGTTAAACACATAAAATCTCCTGTTGTTATTAAAATGGGCCCGGTCTCGGCAGGGGGTCCTGGGTAGGGTGGGGGGTCCATTATTCTACCCCTGTGCGGTATAGTCCACATCCCCGAAAAATGCCTGCAGCCCTGGGGGGTTCACTCTGCTGTCTGAGACAGACAACAGCATGGTCACAATAATCCTCACACACAGCACTAGAGGTACTCCAGTGGCTGGCGAACAGAGCCAACCCCACCCCCCCTTTAGATGGCATGTGGATTCCATTGTGTGCCTTTTTCCTCACGTTTACAATCCTCCGGTCTAGACGCCGGGGGCTGGAAGGCTGTCAAAGTCAGGCTATGTTCCGATGTTGCCATATGCCTGTGATTTTCAGTTCCCCCAAAAAAACGTTCCTCAAAATCCCCTGAACATCTAATGGGGAAATAGTCTTGAAAGATGTGTAGAGGAGTCCATTTAAGATATGGGGAATTTTGAGGAATGTGTTTTAGGGACATCTGGCAACATCGGAACAGTGATTTTCAATTCCCCCTAAAAAACATTTCCCTGTTTATCCTTTTTAAAATCCCCCTTCTACCCATTTACTTCCACACACTATAAATTCCCCAGTGAATTTTTCACAAAACCCATTTATATTTATGGGGTGAAAAAAATCTGGCTAAAAAAAAAAACATGTCCGCAATGTGTGTGAGAGGCTTGGAGAGGGGAGCAGGTTAATGTGGGAATGTGGCTATTGCAGGACTGTTCATCTGGGAATACAGAGGAATCGCTGTATCTATTTTGCCTTTTATTAGGGTTGCAGAGCCTGACGAATATTTGTGTGTTACAGTCTGTGTCCTGTCAGGGGCATGACTAATCCTCTCATGATAAATTATCTTGTGTATGGTGAATAGCTGTAAGTGGTCAATGAAAGCTGATCTGCATTCTCTGCTAGGGATTTGTCTTAACAGATGCCGCAGGTGAATTTTTGTTTACATTCCTCCCTTAGACCAGAAAAAGGCCTTTCATTTGTGTGCTTTCTATTTGTGCTGTCAAGAGATGGCAAATACATCTGTTTAGCTTGGATATTAGCTATGACTCCATTTGAATGCCTTCATCGTCTGACATTTAAGGTTACATTGTCATAGGCTATGATTCTTCAGTTCTGAAAGCACAAAATGTATTTCTGCATATTCAATTAGCTGAACACATATACTGGCTTTCTGTAGGAGAAGGAGAAGAATCCAGAACGGATTGCTTAATTCAAATTAAATATCAACACATAATTCAGCAGTCGTTGGGAGATAAGTTCTTGGGGTCAACAATTTTGCATTCTTATTGGCTCTAACTGCCCTTCCCATCATCTTCATCTCCCTCCATAAGAAATACATTTTTTTCCTTTTTGCAAGGTCAAGACCACCTCAATCATATTTCTTGTTAGTGAGAGGTTTCAACCCCCATTAACCAATCAGCAATATTTGGGTGAATATTGCTACTTACCATATAATTTAATGTTTTTACACCAAAAGAGCTAAATCTAGTTCAATTTAAAACTTTTAAGGAATAAAGACAAACATCTCAGCAATATTTCCATTTTGTAATAAATCAAAAGTCACACTTATAATGAATGCCCCAATATGTGTTAATCTCAATGGGCCATCCAATATTTAATACATAAATAAATAAATAGTAAAAATAAATTAAAACACTATCTGCATTATAGACAGCAGTGCGTTAAAAGTGCCTAATATTTGTACATTCTTCACTGTTCCATTTCCCAGGCCACCAGTTTTGAGGGGAAATTGCATAATGTCAGCTATTTCAGGAATATCTGAAGTCATTTACGGTATGCTATCTATACTCTCATCCAATGTGAGTCACGCAGGATGTCCATGAATAAACATTTACGCACTGTCCTCTGGCTAACCACACTATGTCTAAGTGTGTCTGTCATCACATGTTGAATACTTAACACATCATTTCTGGTGAAGTGGTATTTTGTGTACAGAATCATTACACGATTAATCCACAGAAAAGGGAACTGATGTCTCTCACTGGCTCTTAATCAGAAAATCTATATCCAAATGCTGAGTGTCTATCTGTTGTTGGCCTGCAATTACATTTCATTAGACCTACTGAATCAGAGCCACTGTCACAAGCCTACACCTTCCCCATCCAAATTAGTGGCAAATTGTATCCTCTTCTAGTCCAACTACCTCCTTCTTCTTGTAGGACTGCCGGCAAACTGCCGGAAAAGTCATACCAGCTTACATACCCCTTCCCCGTGGGGGTGGACAGCCAATCACAGCCCCCGAACAGGTCTCCCAACCAGCCTCCTGACTGGTTGGCTCAACCTGAGCTAGCAATGTCATCATTAATATAGGATCACACAGAAATGTAATACAATTTACCGAGGGGCAATACCGATAGCAGTACAAATCAGTCAAGTCACTGTCCATCTTCTGTCACAGACTGAAAACCCAGCTGTTCAAACTGCATCTCGGGTCTACAAACTCCTGAAATGTCCATATTAGTGAAACATAACATTCTATAACCTCATAATGTAGCATGCTACATGTACCAAGCTAACATTTATTAAATTAAATACACTCGTGAAACTGTCGAACAAATGTTTACAGCTTGTTTTTAGCTTGATGCATGTTCAGCTACCAGCGAATACACATTTTACATGATGTAACAATTATATATGATCCATTTGTACTCCCACCCCCTTTCACCGGCTTTCATGAAGTTTGCATAAAGAAATGTCAAAGTCGCCAGATGCCATTTTAGCAAGCTGAAAGTCACCCCGCACCCCCTTCCCCTTGAGCCTAGTTTGGGTTAAAAATAGCCCTTGCAAAGCGCACAGCTGTGTGCAAAAGCCAATCCCTCAATCCAAGTGACACATCCTCAAACTTATTTGATAAGCTTTACGTTATTTATAGCCACCAAATTGATGTAAATGACCGTTCTGTGCCTTCAAACTTCCGTTTGGACTTGATTTAAAGACACGGCAGGTCATTTTTCGAGCAATGTTTGAAAAATGAAACTGGGGCCCCCACACTTTCAGCAAGAGTACCAGTGGTGCAGAGTACTCAATTCCATTCCAATTTCCACTCTTTAATTACAAACAAATTAACATAATAGCATCATTGGCTAATTCTGTAATTCTGATTAAATGGTCTTGAGGTCTGAGACATATGCTATATGTAGGCATGTATGTATTGTGGTGTCCCTTGGGATTGGGCGACACTCACGGACCTTGAAGAGGGCATAGGTAAGTTAAATAACCCGGAGGAGGCAGTATTACAAACAAAACAATGACTTTATTAAATGAATCTGACAAACAAAAAAGGGTGGGGTATTTCAGGGGAATTAAAAACACGTAAAGTCCACAATCCCTATCTTTGTCTTTATCCAAATCCAATGTCAAAATCCAGGTCAGTTCCTCACACAATCCAATGCCGGTACATAAGTGGGGTCCTCAATCTAATCCAATTCAAAACACAGGCAGAAATCCAAAAACACTCTCCCAAAACACTCTGCGACACACTCTCCACAACACTCTCAAAAACCACCAACCAACTCCCTCCCAGTGTGACTCAAAGCAAGTTTCTAAATTGTAATCATCTGTCCGTAGTCCTCCGGCTTTACGGGCTTGGTTCAGGTGTGGGACTGCAGGCTTCAGGTGTGGGACTGCAGGCTGCTGGGAACTGTAGTTCTTCTTCCTCCAGTGGCTCCAAAGAATTAAAGAGGCAGGCAGCCAATTCCTTATACTGCCCTTGGGATGCCACAGTATGTGCAGCATTCATGTATTTCTTTGTTTTTCTGCAAAATACATATGAAAGTGGAGGGCCGGGCCTATCCACCGGTACCTGCCTGACGGACACTTGGGGTACTGCGCCCGTTTTAAGGATGCCTCATTTACTCAAGTGTGGCCTTTATTTTGGCAGTTGCCTGTACATACTGACACACACATACACACACACACACACACACACACATTGTAGATTCTCTCAAATGGTGAGTCTTATCAAAGCACAATTGTGAGCTGCTTCTGATGTTTCCATTTTCCCCCAAAACTACAGAGAAAGATTTAATTGAAATGAAATGTGCCAGGCATCTGCAGTCATCCGTCTCAGCCCGCAGTTGACTGTGCCCGCATGAGACAGATCAGAGAGAATGCCTGTTCTGAGAACCATGCTGCAGAAACAGAATGGAACTGTAGTATCGGATGAGACGGCCAATCAGAACAATTGTTCCGGCAGACAAAAAAATAACTCAGTTGGTATCTGTAATGGCCACCAAGGAAACATTGATGAACACTTGCTGTGTTCCTTTTTTCACCCAAGCTAAAAGGAAATCTTATCCAGCCTCATTCCTTGCCCAGAAAAAATATATATTAAAAAGCTAAAAATAAAACATTTCACAAGAGCTCTTCTATCATTAAAGTCAATCGCATCTCTTGAAAGGTTACTTATAAGAGGTAAACATAATTAAAACATGGAATCCTGTTGCCAGAAAAAGCCCTTGATGCTGCGAAAGGCACATAGGCCAAAGGCACGCACTAATACCGCCAACGCTTGGCATCCGCGTCTGTCTTGTCTCCCCTGAGGGCGTGCAGCTCAGGTTTGCCACCTTCCTTCTCACACACACACATACACACACAGACACACAGTGCACACACGGGCTGCCTCCTTTTCATTATCGCTCATGAAGCTCACCACGTTTTGTGAACAAGTAATTTTTTATTCTGATAGGCCTAATTTGTACATAATGTTTGGCGGGGAGGTATATAAAAGATGAAAAAAATGTAATCCACTCTCACATAGATCTCAAGGCAAAAGACGTTTCAATGCCTCAGCTGTGGGAACTGACAACCTTTCCAAGAGGTTGAGACTGTGCCCGTGGACAGTGTCTGTGGATAGCTTAATACCCTGATCCTCTTCTGTATCCGTTAAGCTTGACCCCACTGTTGCCTTGTCACTGAAAGGTAACAGAATCCATTTGCTGTCACAATGCCAGAACTCAGACTTTTAAAATTGATTCAAGAGGGCGTCCAAATGATTGCAGATGGTGTCCTTAATGTCAATGCAGTCTGAGTACTCCTCCATTAAAGGAACCATTGCCACATCGCAACAACTCAACTTGGCCTTTACGCCTTTCCATTTTTTCCATAAATCCCTCCAATTTGTAATATAACCGGATCACATTTGCATCTCGTCCTTTTATAGAGGTGTTTAATCTGTTCAAATCAGCTAAAATATCAGTGAGGTAGGCCAGCTTAGTTAACCACTCCTTATCAGTGAAGGCAGCAGCCAGATAATTTTATGTTTAAGTAAAAAGTCACGAATGGCAGCGAGCAACTCAAACGCTCACGTCAGGACCACTCCACGGGACAGCCATCAGCCTCTGAGTGGTAAAGAAGAGTCTTGTGTTCCTCTCCCAAACCCTCACATAATGATGAAAAAAGAAGTGAATTCAATGCCCTTTTCCTTATAAAGTTCACAACTTTTACAACTGTATCATATACAGCACTGAGTTCAGGGCTTAGGTCTTTCGATGCAAGGGATTCCCTGTGAATCATACAGAGTGTCCAAACTATTCCAGGAGCGATTTTCTGAATATGCTCTAGTAACCCGCACTGCTGGCCACTCATAGCTTTGGTTCTGTCACTACATAATGCATGCACTACATAACACACTTTTCCCACAGTATGTTATTGTCTCTGAAAAAGTAATCAAGTGCTTTGAAGATCTCAGTACCAGTTGTGCGCCCTGGCAATGATTTTCAAAAGAGAAATTAATCACACATGGTGGTGTTGTCACTGTATCAAACACTAGTAAATGAACATCCTTGGAAATATCGGTTGTCTATTTGAATCAAAATCCCATCAGTTGATTTCATTTTCTCAATTAACTGAACCTCTACATCCTCTGCTATGTCCTCCATTCATCGAGCAATTGTGTTGGCTCACACAAGAATACATCTGAGGTTTTTTTGCACACTCGTCACTAAACATGGTTTTGTACATACTGTATCTACAACAGCCAGTAATACAAGTTTTTCAGCTATCGAATGTGGCTTCTTGCATAGCGCAACTCTGTGTGCAACTAGATATGAGGCTTTTAGTGCATTTTCACTTACGTTAGAGGCCTTCCTCATTAAAGTTTGTTGTCCTTTCAAAACACACAATGACTCCTGAAAATACTCAATCGGTTTGCCCTTCAAATGGCTATGGTGTGTATCCAAGTGTCTCAGAAATTAAAAGGCTTCATACACTATTTGATAGTTGTCCAGAGCACACCATGTACAGCGATACCTCAGCTCCATTTTTATCTGTGGCGAACATAAATCCATATTTTAAATACTCTTCATGGTATTTTGTTGATTTGACCTTTTACCATTTTCCCATTCTCTGCAGTGTCTTGCCCTGCATTAGGACCTTTGTATGTCGACAGCTCTGTACTACCATTGGCAGTGGGTTGATTTCTAAATAGGAATCGGTGCACTGTAGCTAGCTAGCTAGCTTTGCTGGCAAGCTTGTTGTTTTTGCTAGCTCGGCTGTTGAATCTGTCCAGTGGTGTACAGGTGTTGAAACTATGTGCTTTCCAACGATTTCAACAATAAACTTACAGTAATAATGCAAGTTGCCTTGCTAGGGAACACAATATTGAAGAACATTTCTCAAACAGTTCAGTATGGGGGAGAGGGGTAGTTGTTCATGTCACAGAAGCCCATCAAAAAAGATATGAGACAGTTTCCACCATAGTTTTGTGCCACTAAGACAATAATGTATGTCTCATTAAAGAAAAAATATATATTTATTTTCATTCATAATGTATATATTTGCATATGATTTTAAGAGCAGGCCGCGGACCCCATGCAGTACCTTCACGGACCCACCCTCGGTTGAAAACCCTTTTTCTAAACTCCAATCTCCCAGGTGACTCTGGTATTAGCTGTAGGCCCAGCCGTCATGGAAACACGCAGCCAATCATGAAAGAAGGCCTCGAGGGGGGCTTTTTAATCCCTGCTTTACATCTACAAATGATGCTGCTTCAGGGTTTGTCCGAATGCCCTGATTTCCCCAGAGGTTTGTGAGAAATCACCTGTGTGAATCCGATACATTTTCATGCATTGTCTGCTTGGTAACTTGTTAGCAAGAACACCGGTCTCACCGGTCTGGGATTGATTTGGGATCCACAACTTGGAATAATTTGCAACATGGTGAGCATTTTCATCTTATCTATTTTGTAAGCCACAATCATTTTACAGAGGCCTAATGTACGTGTATGAGGTGTTTGAAAGGTTAGTTAAAGGTGGTTATGGAGTCAGTGTTTGAAATTAGGATGGTAATACAGCTTTGTGGAGAAAGGCCTATCCACAAAGGGCTATATAGACTTCTGCATTGTGGCACGGGAGCAGGCACCCTCCAGGACAAAGGACAGCTCCCCAGAAGAAGCAGTGTCCCAGGAAGGAAATGTTTCACGAGCAATCAGGGCAGCTGTCCGGTGCTGGATCCGAGAGACGGCTGCATCCAATTTTTCAATCACACAGCCGTGAAAAAATAAATTGTTCGTTTCTTGGCTGGTTTGTCTAGGAGATGGTTAAACGTCACACGCCCTCCCCCGTGACTGTGACATGCATGTTCACTGGACAAAGATGCATCTAGCCTCTGGCCCATGATTGGCTGTTGGATGTTACACAAATGCAAGTCTCTGCCCCAGTGCAGTGATGAGGACACAGTGTTGTAGGAGAGGCCTTCTTTCCAATGAGATGCTAACCTGAGGTACTGAATCATGATGGTTGTTAACATTTACAAGTTATCTAGCAGATGCTATCATCCAGGGCAACTTTCAATATTAAGAATATGAAGTTGAGTATCTGGTGAGTGTGTGTATCTGTGGCAACACCAAAAACAATGGTTAAATGCTAGCACAGAACAGTGACTGGGTTAGTGACATATAGGTAACTGACACAAAAAGGAAAATTAAACACTTGAGTAAATAAAGGGTTCTGGCAGCTCTGTTATAGTGTGGGCTGCATTTTTCTGGCATGGTTTAGATCCAGTCAACCCCTCAGTAGGCAAGGTAAATGCCAATAAATACAAAGACATTCTGAGTGATCACTTTCATCCTATGATGAAGCATTTCTATTGTGAAGGGAGTGATCTCTTGGATTGTCCAGGATGACAATGCCCCCATCCACAGGGCACAAGTAGTCAATGAATGCTTTGATGGGCATATGATGCCGGGAGGGGTGGAGAGAAGAGTGGAGAGGGCTGCGCCTCTCTTGTTCCCCCCCACAGCCTGGAGAGGACTACAGGACCTTGGACAGCAGTGGCCTCACTTACAGGCAGGCTCACCTAAGGCTGACCAGCAATCAACTCTGGTGTTAGCTATTTCCTTTATTAGGCCTTTACAGCCAAGCACAGAATGCCATGCCTGGAGGAGAGACCGTTTTTGAACATGGAGGAAGAGGTGCTGATTTTTCATTTTCTTCCCCTCAGACTAATAATATAGACTTTAGTTTACCTTTGGTTTTGTTAGTTTTTTTTGTACAAATATACTAATAATAATTCGGCCACTAGCTTATTGCGATAATGCTTTCCCCTGCCAGTGGGAATGAATACGATGTAAGCCATATGCCATGGCAATCTCAGTCACTAGATCTCAACCCAAATGAACACTTATGGGAGATTCTGGAACTGCACCTGAAAGAGCATTTTCCACCACCATCAACAAAACACCAAATGATGGAATTTCTTGTGTTCCTCCAATAGAGTTCCAGACAGTGTAGAATCTATGCCAAGGTGCACTGAAGCTGTTCTGTTGATTCATGGTGTCCCAACGCCCTATTAAGACTCTATGTTGGTGTTTGCTTTATTTTGGCAGTTAACTATATAATCCTTACACTCCAAGCCTCCAAACTGAGTATAACCACCAAGCTGTCTGAGGAGAAATATCATATATTAAATCCTAAATGAGTCATTACATTAGCTGTCCTGGAATAAGCTGCTATTGTATTCCAATGAAGTTACTCCTGGATACAATCAACAATCATCAAGACATTTTAAGGAAAAGAGAGAGAATAATATGAGATTGGCCTTTTTATATCCATTATTCATGTTTTTTTAATAGAGCAACAAATTAAGAAGTTCACAAACGCACTTAGTACAAGAGAATACGAGGGACGAGGAGAAGAAGAAAAAAAAGGAGGACGGAAGTGAGACGGCTGCGTGAGGGTTGGACCCGAAATGCACGACTCAGAAACAATGACGTAAAATAAAGACCCGCAAGGGCTTTATTAGAGGAATATTCAGGAGACGTAGTCAAACAAAAGCAAAGTCCGATAACCAAAAAATCTAGCCAATAACCAGTACAGTACCGAGGGAGAAGGCAGTCTCAAACTCGGTAAACCATGCAAAAAATCTAAACAAACCAGAGTAGCTGTCAGCAGGGCAGAGGTACAGGAGGACGATAGGCAGGCTTGTAGTCAGGGACGGTGCAAGAGTCAAGACCAAAGTCTGCTCCGCGGGGCAAAGGCACAAAAGACAGCAGGCAAAACTTGCGGTACAAAACAGGCAGTGGTAACAAAATGGCAGGCAGTAACAATGGTCAGAAAACAGGCTTGGATCATAACAATGAAATCAGACTTGTAAAACGCTCAAAAGTGCTATAGAAATATAGGCAACAATTTCGCAAGGACGTGACAAAAACACTGAGCTTACAGTATATGGAGGTGTAGACAGGTGCAGACACTTGAGAACAGAGCGAAACAGAAAACAGCTGAGGAGAGCGTGACAAGGTAACAAGATAATTAGTCGTTGTTAGTAATTATCCTATCCTTAGCCGGTATTCACAAAGCATTTTAAGGGTAAAAGTTGGTCCTAACTCGGCAATTTAGGAGCTACTCCGAAAAATGGCCGGGGGCCTTTCTGTGTGGAGTTTGCATGTTCTCCCTGTGTCCGCGTGGGTTTCCTCCGGGTACTCCGGTTTCCTCCCACAGTCCAAAGACATGCACGTTAGCCTAATTGGAGAGTCTAAATTGCCCGTAGGTATGAGTGTGTGAGTGAATGGTGTGTGTGCCCTGCGATGGATTGGCGACCTGTCCAGAGTTTATTCCTGCCTCTCGCCCCTATGCATGCTGGGATAGGCTCCAGCCCCCCGCAACCCTGACCAGGAAAAAGCGGTTTAGACAATGAGATGAGATGAGATATTATATATATTATATATAGATACCCGCTGATTGTTTACGAGATGCAGACATGTAACCAATTGACTAGTCAGTATTCTTGGTTTCATGTTAAATCAGTGACACGTAGCCTACATTTGTATTTTATAATCTTTATTAGAATATAATAGGGGTGCATCGGATAATTTTTCGGATCAGAAAAAAAAGAATAACGGGAGCCAAAGGTGCGTTTCCACCAAAAATTACCAGGAACTATTCTCAAGGAATTGAATGAATGATAATTTCAGTTTTTCAATTTAAGTTATTTCACTAAATCTTTATTCGAAAATGTCACAAAATACATTTTTAGATTCAGTACGCCTTAGGCGATTTAACTAGGGTGGTCTTATGCCTGAATTAATTTAATAAAAAATTGAAAGATCGCTAATGTTTAAATTGTATTTAATTTGGTCGCGTTTATAAAAACCTGCCTCCCAGAAAGGCATTTAGTATGAAAAACAAAGCAAACCAAAACATACATGGTTGTCTATCTCTTCACTGTAACTCTGCATCGAGATTTAGGGAATTGTTACTTTAAAACGTAACAGCAGCAGAAAAACTGTATTTCTCTATGATGGTTCAATTGAGCTATTAATCCGCGGATCATATGCGTGCCGAACCGTGGGGGTTGATCCGTACGGATCACGGATCAACTGCAATCCGTTACACCACTAGAATATAACAGGAACAGGTAAGCCTACATACCCCTTTACAGTAGCATATAATTTATTTGCTAGATTGAAATCGCAGGCAGAAACCCATCCCCTATATCAGCCAATCGCTGTGGGCATTCTGAGTAAACTCGTTCATGAGAAACAACGTCATCCATAGCAACGACGTCAACCCCGCCCTCACTCTTAGCTTGAAAATTCTAGGACTTCCTTAGTATGAGTTTGTCTTTGCAGCTTTGTGAATAGGTTTTATGGTGGACTATGGTGGGTTTTAGTGCGATTTAGGAGTACTCCTAGTGGTAAAATAAAATTATTTGTGAATACGGCCCCTGACCTAGCGTTAGTAGATTAGTAAATTAGACATGAACTAGAAATGAAAGGAAACATGAATACATGGTTAGCAAGTTAGTAATTAGTACGCCCAGTTAAGTAAATTAATCTCCAGCACGTCGGCAATTAGAGTTACTAAATTGCCAATCATGCTAGCAGAAACAATAAACCTATCTAATCGTTAGTAAATTAGTAATCAGACAAGGAGGGGAAACAATAAGGAAACGTGAGCGACAGCAAGAGAGAGAGAAAGCATGAACGCAAGATTTGCGGAAAGAACATAAAAAAGTGTATGCTTTAAACATGAACAGAAACGTAACATGAAAACCGAATCAAGACATGACATGAAATGAAACGTGACATGAATGAAACATAAAACGTGGCATGAATTACATGGAACCGTGACAGTACCCCCTAATGACCGACTCCTGGCGGTCTAGCGAGCTTATCTGGGTGGTCACGGTGAAAGTCCTTGATCAAATTAGGGTCCAAAATGAGACTGGGGGCGACTCAGGAACGCTCCTCTGGGCTATAACCCTCCCAATCAACCAGGTATTGGACACCACGACCCCTCTTGCGAATGTCCAATCATTTCTTGACAGTGTATGCAGGGTGGTTATCAATGATACGGGGAGGAGGGGGTGGGGGATCGGGGGGACAAAGGGGGTGAGTGGAAACAGGCTTAATACAAGAAACATGGAACGTGGGATGAATCTTAAGGGAAGCTGGTAATGACAATTTAACAGAGGATGGGTTGATGATGCTGTGAATCTTGAAGGGTCCAATGAATCGGGGTTGTAGTTTGTGGGAAGTGGATTGTAACGGGATGTCCTTAGTGGAAAGTCAGACGGAGTCGCCTGGCTTATAAACTGGGGCTGGTGGCGATCTGCGACACAACGATTTCGGTCTTCCGTGCGTAACAGCGCGGCCCTGGCGTCCTTCCAGATCTTGAGACATCACCGCATGTGGGTGGGGAGGGACGGAACAGCAATCTCGGCTTCTTGGTCGGGAAACAGAGGTGGTTGGTAGCCGAGGGAGATCTCAAATGGGGATTTACCGGTGGCGGCGCAGGGCAGGGCGTTGTGTACGTATTCCACCCAGGTGAGCATCTTGCTCCATGAAGCGGGGTTCTTGGCGGAAACACAACGTAGCGCCGCTCCTAGGTCCTGGTTGGCCCTCTCGGTCTGACTGTTAGACTGAGGGTGGTATCCTGAAGAGAGGCTAGCGGTGGCTCCGAGGGCCAAGCAAAAAACTTTCCAGACTTGAGAGATGAACTGGGGGCCTCGGTCAGAGACAATGTCCGAGGGGATGCCGTGGATGCGGAAAACCTCTTTGACTAAGACGTCCGCGGTCTCTTGGGCGGTGGGTAATCTGGGCGGGGGGATGAAATGTGCCGCCTTGCTGAACCGATCCACGACGGTGAGGATGGTGGTGTTAACCTCAGAAGGGGGGAGTCCGGTGACAAAATCCACCCCAATGTGGCTCCAAGGTCGGCTGGGCACAACCTCCAGAGGTTGGAGCAGTCCAGCTGGGGCCTGGTGGGAGGCCTTGCTCCTGGCGCAGGTGGTACATGCCTTGATGAAGCGTCTGGCGTCCGAAATCATGGAGTTCCACCAGAACTTTCTCTTTTACGGACCGCCAGGGTGCGGGTGGAGCCGGGATGGCAAGACATGAGGGATGAATGAGCCCATTGGAGAACCTGTGTCCGAGCAGCTGAGAGAACGTAAAGGCGTCTGCCGGGAATAGACCTGGGATCGGGCTCCCCTCGCAGAACCCTCTGGATCACAGACTCGATTCTCCACGTTACCGATGCTACAGTGCAGGACAAAGGGAGGATGTTCTCAGGCGCCTCTCGCTCGGGGCTGGTGTCAAACTGCCGGGACAGGGCAGGGCTTGACATTCTTCGAACCAGGGCGGTAGGTCAGTGAAAAATGTAATCTGCCAAAGAACAACGCCCACCTAGCTTGGCGATAATTCAGTCTCTTGGCAGTCTGAAAGTAAGCTAAATTCTTGTTATCGGTCCACACGACAAACGGTTTCTTGGACCCCTCCAGCCAATGCCTCCACTCCTCCAGTGCTAATTTGACTGCGAGGAGTTCTCGGTTACCCACGTCATAATTTCTCTCAGCCGGTGAAAGCTTCCGAGAGAAAAAGGCGCATGGGTGAAGACGATTGTCGGAAGAGGAAACCTGAGAGAGCACGGCTCCCACCCCAGAGTCGGAAGCATCAGTCTCCACAACAAACTGGCGGGTGGGGTCTGGGTGCACCAGGATAGGTGCGGAGGAGAACATCTTCTTAATCCTAGAAAATGCCCCTTCTGCTTCGGGACTCCATCGGAATGGCATGGCAGTGGACGTGAGCTTGGTGAGAGGAGAGACAACTTGGCTGTAGTTCCTGATGAACCTCCGATAAAAGTTGGTGAATCCCAAGAAGCGTTGAAGATGTTTTCAAGTGGTAGATGTGGGCCAGTCAGTGACTGCCTGAATCTTCTTGGGATCCGCCCTGATCTGTCCCTTCTCCAAGATGAAACCGAGAAACTCGACAGTGTCAGTGTGGAAAACACATTTCTCAGCTTTAACAAACAATTTGTTCTCCAAAAGTCTTTGGAGAACCTGCTGTACATGGGACTCATGTTCCTTGACATTGTTGGAGTAAATCAAAATGTCATCAAGGTAGACAAACATGTGTCAGCCCAGTAAGTCCTGTAGGACGTCATTGACTAGCGCCTGGAAGACAGCAGGTGCGTTAGTTAGGCCGAAAGGTATGACGAGATATTCAAAGTGTCCAAGGGGAGTGTTGAATGCTGTCTTCTATTCGTCCCCTTCTCGAATGCGGACCAGATGGTAAGCATTGCATAAATCCAATTTAGTAAAGATGGTGGCATTGTGCAGAGGGTGAAAAGCGGAGTCAATCAATGGCAGTGGGTACTTGTTCTTGACCGTGATGTTGTTGAGTTCCCTGTAATCGATGCAGGGGACGCAAAGAGCCATCTTTCTTCTGGACGAAGAAAAATCCAGCGCCCACGGGTGAAGAGGAGAGACGAATAAGACCATTGGCTAGGCAGTCCCGAATGTATTTCTCAATGGCATTTCTCTCTGGTCTGGAAACATTGTAGAGGCGGCTTGAGGGAAGTGTGGAACCGGGTAGTAGCTTGATCACGCAGTCATAGGGTCTGTGAGGGGGAAGAGTCTCTGCCTGCGCCTTGGAAAAGACTGTGCCCAGATTGTGGTAAGGGGTGGGCACATTCTCGAGGGAAGGCTTGGGGACTTGGGGTGGAGTAGATGCGCCCTCAGCTGGTGCAGGTGCGGATCGAAGACAGGACTGGTGACACTCATCGCTCCAGGCTTGAATCTGACTTAAACTCCAATCAATGACGGGGTTGTGTTTCTATAGCCAGGGTAACCCCAGAATGAGCGGATCATTGGGAGAGCGGATGATGCGAAATTGAATCTTTTCATGATGGTTACCTGAAATGATCAAATGGATAGGTTCCATGATGTGGGTCATGCGGCAGAACGTCTTGCCATCCAAAGACCGAGCATTCTCGGAGTGAGGCAGTGGAAGGATGGGAATGTCCAGTTCCTTGACCATCACTTTGTCAATGAGGTTGGCGTCAGCTCCGGAGTCCACCAACGCGTTCACCTGGATCACTCTCCCTGGAAGCATGATCAAGGCAGTTAGGGTGGGACGAGAGTCATTCCTGGCAGTCTTCTCCTGATTGGCTAATTACCTCACATCCACGGATGTCTCAGACCTCTTGGACCGGTTGGTACACTGTTCTTGAGAATGTCCCAGCTTCCCACAGTAGAAACATGAAAGCAGCAGCGATGGTGCGGAAGTCAATCGAATGGTCCGCGGCGCTTTTCTTGCCTTGGCGAAGGGAAATCAGATGCTTGGAAGGTTCTTGGTCGCTAGATGCGTGCTGGAAGACTTTACTGGAACCCCCGGACCACACAGCAGTAGCCCAGTCCAAGGCTCTCCCCTTGAGCAGCCCCATCACGTAGCCGATCCGGCGCTCGTCATCGTGATATGTCTGTGGTTGCTGCCGGAACACGAAGTCACACTGTAACAGGAACGTCTTGCATCTCTCCGGTTCTCTGCCGAATCTCTCCGGGGGGGGTTGTTGTGGCTCCCGGAATTGCCAGATTCCCGTGGGGTTGGAAGGTGGAGGTGCAAGCGGCTTAGCAGGTTGTTCCATGAGGCATGGCTGAACCGCGATGGCAAGTCTCCTCATCTCAGCGCACAGCTCCCTCATCTCCTGGCGAAGGTCGGAGATCCCCTGGGCGTGCTGCTGAACGATGGTGCCTTGTTGCTGGAGAGCGTGGAACATGGCGGTTCAGTCAGCAGGGTCCATGTTGGCGAAATTGTTCTGAGACGGGTGCGTGAGGGTTGGACCCGAAATGCACGACTCAGAAACAATGACGTAAAATAAAGACCCGCAAGGGATTTATTAGAGGAATGTTCAGGAGACGTAGTCAAACAAAAGCAAAGTTCGATAACCAAAAAATCAAGCCAATAACCAAAGTACAGTACCGAGGGAGAAGGCAGTCTCAAACTCGGTAAACCATGCAAAGAATCAAAACAAACCAGAGTAGCTGTCAGCGGGGCAGAGGTACAGGAGGATGGTAGGCAGGCTCATAGTCAGGGACGGTGCAAGAGTCAAGACCGAAGTTTGCTCCGCGGGGCAAAAGACAGCAGGCAAAACTCGTGGTACAAAACAGGCAGTGGTAACAAAATGGCAGGCAGTAACAATGGTCAGAAAACAGGCTTGGATCGTAACAATGCAATCAGTCTTGGAAAACGCTCAAAAGTGCTATAGAAATATAGGCAACAATTTTGCAAGAACGTGACAAAAACACTGAGCTTATATGGAGGTGTAGACAGGTGCAGACACTTAGCTTGAGAACAGAGCGAAGCAGAAAACAGCTGAGGAGAGCGTGACAAGGTAAAAAGATAATTAGTCGTTGTTAGTAATTATCCTATCCTGACCTATCGTTAGTAGATTAGTAAATTAGACATGAACTATAAACAAAAGGAAACATGAATACATGGTTAGCAAGTTAGTAATTAGTAAATCTCCAGCACGTCGGCAATTAGAGTTACTAAATTGCCAATCGTGCTAGCAGAAACAATAAACCTATCTAATCGTTAGTGAATTAGTAATCAGACAAGGAGGGGTAACAATAAGGAAATGTGAGCAACAGCGAGAGAGAGGGAGAAAGCATGAACGCAAGATTTACGGAAAGAACATGAAAAAGTGTATGCTTTAAACATTAACAGAAACGTAACATGAAAACCGAACCAAGACATGACATGAAATGAAACGTGACATGAATGAAACATAAAACGTGGCATGAATTACATGGAACCGTGACAGGAAGGTTTTTTTTTTTTACTTGAGTTTGACGGAATGGTCAATTTCCTTCAGATGGCTTGCTGGTTTGATCAAATCCAGGGGTCTGTCTGGATTTCTGTCTGGTATTCCCTCCCTTGTCTCACCCCGTCCATCTCTGAGTGGCTTTTCCTTTTATGGTGTTGGATCTCATCATACTGTAAGTCACAACTCATGCATGAGATAGTGTATACATACAGTGGGTATAAAAAGTATGGCATTTTTCAAATTGTATTTTCTTACTTCCTGGAATCAGAATGGATTTAATTGGAATTGCGATTGATTAACACGGCACGGTGGTGCAGTGGATAGCGCTGTCGCCTCACAGCAAGAAGGTCTCGGGTTCGAATCCAGGCCGGGGGCCTTTCTGTGCGGAGTTTGCATGTTCTCCCCGTGTCTGCGTGGGTTTCCTCCGGGTACTCCGGTTTCTTCCCACAGTCCAAAGACATGCACGTTAGGCTAATTGGAGAGTCTAAATTGCCTGTAGGTATGAGTGTGTGAGTGAATGGTGTGTGTGCCCTGCGATGGATTGGCGACCTGTCCAGGGTGTATTCCTGCCTCTCGCCCGGAACGCATGCTGGGATAGGCTCCAGCCCCCGCGACCCTGACCAGGAATAAGCGGCTTAGATAATGGATGGATGGATGGATTGATTAACACAAAATACTCTATAAGGTCAACCAAAAAAACAACTCTAAAGCTTTTTCTTAATGACAAATAAAAAACTGACAATAATTGATTACATAAGTATTTCACCCACCTTGACTCCATTCTTGGTAGAAGCACTTTTAGCTGCAATTACAGCTGTGAGTCTATGCACATCTGTACATCAAATCATATCAAATCAAATCAAATTCATTTGTATATTGCTTTTCACAAATGAATTGTCACAAAACAGAAGGGAACCCAGGCCTAGACCCCCCCAAAAGCAAGCCTAAGGCGAGAGTTGCAAGGAAAAAACCCCTTGATAGGGAGAAACCTTGGGAGGAACCAGACTAAAAGGGGGAGGGGAGCCCATCCTCTTCTGGCCGGCACAGGGTGTGTCCAAAAAAGACAATATCATGGTCAGTCCAAGGTGACTCAGGGCTGGATGACTTTGCACCTCCTGAGTTAGGTAGTCAGTGGGGTAGTCAGCGGGGGCTAAACCACGTGAAGGGGGTCCAGATCCAGGGACTGGGGTAGGTGTGGGGGTGAGGGTTGATGGGGCAGCTCACACTTCTTTCAGGATCTAGGGCAGGTGCCCCCGACGCAGAGAAGATTACATGCAGTCAGAAAACAGCAGTGCTATAGCCAGTAGCATTATGTGTAGCACAAGCATAGGAAATATACAGATAGCCCCGACAGGTGTAAGCTATGGCAGCATACCTATTAGGAGAGGGACAGAGAATACACGCAGCCATGAGAGAGTTCCAAACCATCCACACCCGATCAAGGATAACCAGCCTAACAGTGGTGGTAACACGTTGAGGAGGTGACAGTATGGAAAGTTTGAAAAGATTTGTTTTTAATCTAGGCTTAACATTTTTAACTGTGTCCGAATCCCTAACATGCTTTGGTAAACCATTCCACAACAGAGGAGCTCTAAAAGAGAAGGCTTTACTACCAGCTGTGCTTTTCAAAATTCTAGGGAGTAATAGATGGCCGGCTTCTTGTGAATGAAGCAGTCGTGTCGGCTTATAAAGGATAGTCATTTCGGTCAGATATATAGGTGCAAGTCTGTACACTGCTTTAAAAGTTAGCAGCAGTACTTTATAATCAGCCCAATATTTAACAGGAAGCCAATGTAGTGATGCTAACACAGGAGTAATGTGCTCATACTTCTTAGATCTAGTCAAAATACGTAACACTGTATTCTGTACTAGTTGAAGATGCTTAAGAGAGCTACTAGAGCAGCCAGAAGACAAGGCATTACAATAGTCTTTGATGCGACAAAAGCATGCATCAAGGTTTTTGCATCCTCTAATGACAGAAAGTGCCTAATTTTAGCTATGTTTCTTAGATGAAAGAACGCCAATCCTGATCAATAATAAAACCAAGGTTCTTGACCATCAGACTTGATGCACCCAGGCAATCATCTGCATTTAACTGCAGATTCAACTTGTTCCTTAACTTGTTCCCAACTCAAACTGCGAGCAGCAGAATGGAAATGGAGAAAATCCAAATCCCCTGTAGCTCTGACTGACTTCCACACACTCCTGGCTACCTTTTCCTCTAACCTCTCCTCTGCTAGATCTGCATTCTTCTTTTCCAAGACTGTCTTCTGCTTCTAATCCTCGTAAACTCTACTCTACGTTCTCCTCTTTCCTCACCCCTCCTCCTCCACCACCCCCTCCTCTCTATCCGCAGATGACTTCGCATCCTTCTTTTGCGAGGTCAATGACATTCGCAACTCCTTACCCCCATCCTCTCCCTCATCCAACTCTCCCTCACCCACCTCCCTACCTAAACCTCTCATCCCTCTGTCCTCCTTCTCGCCCCTCCCTGACTCGGACATCCTTCAACTTGTTCACTCCCACCGTCCCACCACCTGCCCTCTCAATCCCATTCCTTCCCCCCTCTTCCAGTCCATTGCTATGGACATCCTCCCATTTATCGCCAATGTTATCAACTCCTCTCTTTTCTCTGGCTCTGTCCCCTCTTCCCTCAAAAGCGCCCATGTCGTCCCCGTCCTCAAAAAACCCTCTCTGAATCCTGCTGTCATTTCCAACTATCGACCTGTCTCTCTCGTCCCTTTGCTTTCCAAAACACTCGAGCGGGCTGTCTATAACTGACCAGGTCTCTCTTGAGAATGAGACTCCGTCCGTGTCTCAATTATTTAATAAAGGTTAAATAAAAAAATAAAAATAACCAACTGTCTGCTTATCTCCTACAGCATTGTTTCTCCGGGGGTACGCGTACCCCTAGTGGTACGTGTGGGAATTGCAGGGGGTACTTGGAAATGTTTTTTGAAACCTCAAAATAAATATAAATTAATTGTATTTTGCAAAATAAATAAATAAATAAATAAATAAAATAAAAAAGAATAATGAATGTTGAAATAATATTCTATATAAGGCCATCAAAATTAAGACAACGTGTTTTTAAAATGAACCAACCGGTCCTCCATATTTGCGCCACAACTGACGTAACGTTAAAATAGCAACAAACTCAAGACGCACTCGCTCGCTGTAGCCTCGCTGTGTAAAAGAGCTAACTTAGCTAGTTTCAACCAGGTTTCAACAATGGATAGATGGCTCAAACGACCTGCTGGTGGGCCTACCAGCACCACCGATAATGATCCGCCTCCAAAGAAAAATAGGGTGGGAAACACGAACGATCCCCCTGGGCAAAATGAGAAGAAACATGAAGAAAAAGTACGGCAATGGCATGAAGGTTACGTGAACTATGGGTTCACATCAACAGGCCAGCCACCGCAACCACTTTGTTTTTTATGCGGAGAGGTACTGTCAAATAATTGCATGAAGCCTTCGCATTTACAACGTCATCTTAAGACTAAACACACAATGATGTCGGACATGAACACTGATTTCTTTCAACGGAAACTCGCCGAGTTCAAGGCCAGTCAGGGTAAACTGAAAGCTGCAACGGAGATGTCAACCAATAGCCTCCACGCATCGTACGAAATATCCTTGCTAGTTGCCAAAGCTAAAAAGCCCTACTCTGTCGCTGAGGAGCTAATTCTCCCTGCTGCAGTTAAGCTAGCAGAGAGGATGGCTGACAAGAAAGCAGCGGATGCGATTAAAACAGTACCCTTATCTAACGACACAGTATGCCGCAGGATTGATGAGATGGCCGGGGACATTGTCGAGCAAGTTGTTGATAAACTAAAACAGGCCGGCTCCTTCGCTATTCAACTGGACGAGTCAACTGATGTGAGCGGGCAGGCACAGTTGACTGCATTTGTTCGCTTCAAAGATGAGAATGATATCGGCGAACATATCCTGTTCTGCAGGCCACTACCTGGCAAAACGACGGGGGAGGATATTTTTAATTTGACTGACACCTTTTTCACTGAGCACTCACTGGACTGGAAGTGCTGCTCGCATATCTGTACAGACGGGGCCGCAAGCATGACAGGCCAGCACCGTGGGCTGCTGTCTCGTATCCGACGGGTTAACCCCGACATCGAAACCATGCATTGCATTATCCACCGGGAGGCATTAACGTTTTAATTGCATTTTGTTGCAGAGTCTCCAGGAAAGCCTCCTGGACTTGTCTGCAGATCGTGGCATGAGGATGAAGCATTCAGAGATGACTCTGACACAGTTTTGGTGCTGTGTTGAGAAGGAATACCCTGACCTTGGGAAACGTGCACTGCATGAACTGCAAGCTTTTGGGTCGACCTATTTATGTGAGGTCACTTTTTCAGCCATGACGCATATCAAGACCAAACAGAGAAACAGACTTCAGCTGGAGAGAAGTATCATTGCAGCTGTTGCCACTATTGACCCCAGGCTGGAAAAACTAATGAGAGGTAGACAAGTTCAAGTCTCACACTGAGGTAAAAGTAGCTCAAGTCAAAATCAGTTAATGCCAGCCATAAAATGTTAACCTGCTTGTTGGTGAAAAGCATTTCAAGTTGAAATGTTAGATGCCAGACCCTGGGCTCTTATTTCCTGCAGATTTGCTGGCTTTGTTTTGTAATTATTAATGATGAATCTTAAATTATAATTTTTTTATTTATCAAAATATCTTTTGTAATTATTAATGGTGAATCTTAATAAAATGTTTTTTTAAAAATCAAAATATCTGTGTTGGCTGCTTACACGTGAGGTATATGCCTATATATATATATATGTATATATAGGTATATATAGGAAACCCTATATATGTATATATAGGCCTATATATATATTATGGGTAGGGGGTACTTGGGGATTGTTGAAAATATTTTAGTGGTACAGAGCACAAAAAAGGTTGAGAACCACTGTCCTACAGAATGACTTGCTTGATCCTAACCAATCTTGGTTCAAGGCAGGCCACTCCACAGAGACTGCTCTCCTTGCGGTCACTGAGGCTCTTCAAACAATCTCTTCTAAGTCCCAATCCCTTAGGTCGAGGAGGAGGAGGACGGAGCTGTCAGCTGCATTTGATACCGTGGACCACCAGATCTTGCTCTCATCTCTCGTCGAGATGGGAATTTCTGGATCTGCACTGACATGGTTCAAGTCATACATAGCTGACCGGTCCTACCAGGTGGCCTGGAGAGGATCCCTCTCCTCTCCCCAAACCCTCTCTACCGGAGTCCCACAGGGCTCGGTGCTAGGCCCAGTCCTATTTTCCCTGTACACTAAGTCACTTGGTTCTGTTGTCTCTGCTCATGGTTTTTCTTACCATTGTTATGCTGACGACACTCAACTCTTTCTCTCCTTCTCTCCATCTGAGACGCAGGTCCCGGCATGGATCTCTGCATGCCTGGCTGACATCTCTGCCTGGATGTCCACCCACCACCTGAAGCTGAACCTGGGGAAGACTGAGCTGCTCTTCCTCCCAGCAAAGGGCTCCCCGATGATTGATGCTTCAATCACTGTGGAAGGCTCCATAGCGTCTCCGTCCCAGTCTGCTAGGAGTCTTGGAGTGACCCTGGACGACCAGCTGCACTTCTCGGGCAACATAGCAGCGCACAACCGGACCTGCCGATTCTCCCTCCACAACATCCGGAGGATCCGACCATTTGTCACCCAAGAGGCCACACAACTCCTGGTCCAGGCCCTGGTGATTTCACGTCTGGACTACTGCAATTCCTTGCTAGCAGGCCTACCGGTCTGTGCCATCAAGCCGTTGCAACTAGTCCAGAATGCTGCCGCACGTCTGGTGTTCAATCAACTCAAGTTCACCCTCTACTCTCCTCTCTGCACTGGCTCCCCATCACAGCACACATCAGATTCAAATCACTGGTGCTTGCTTTTCAGGCAGCTAGAGGAACTGCTCCCCCTTACCTCCAGACACCCATCACACCCTGCACCCAAGCCAGACCCCTCCGCCTCCTCTGGCAAACTGACTGTCCCATCCCTCAGGGCGCCCGGCAGCCACTCCACGCGCTCTCGCCTCTTCTCTGTGATGACCCCTCGGTGGTGGAACGACCTTCCGCAATTGGTCAGCACCGCGGAATCACTTGCGATCTTCCGCAAGAGACTCAAAACCCACCTTTTCAGACTCCACTATGACTGAATTCTGTACATCTAGCCTATTGTCATCACCACTGCTGACTTGCTCAACACTTCTTGTATATGTATCCCTGCCTTCTCATTTAATATATATATATATATATTTTTAAATTACTAACCTTTTCCTTCCCAGTGTTATAGGTATGGTATGCAGCTGCCTACAACGATGTCTATCGCTGTATTACTGCACTGACCTCATGCGCAAACTATGATTATTCCTACCATGTATAAATGCACATCTTGTAAGTCGCTCTAGATAAGAGCGTCTGCTAAATGATTAAAATGTAAATGTAAAAATGTCCTTAATTTTTTGGGGCCCAAGACCATCATCTCTGTTTTATCGGAATTCAAAAGCAGGAAGTTTACTGTCATACAATTATTTATATCAGAGATACAAGCCTCTAACTGAGTGAGTTGAAGTATTTCACCTGGTTTTGTTGATATGCACAGCTGTGTATCATCTGCATAGCAATGGAAATTCATGCCATGTTTACAAATAAAATTACCCAGTGGTAGCAAGTATAATGAGAACAGTAATGGTCCCAGCACTGAACCTTGTGGAATACCATATTTAACCTGAGAGTAGTCAGAGAGCTCTAGATCTAATTGTACAAATTGACAGCTGTCTGATAGGTATGATTTAAACCATGAGAGTGCCCGTCCATGCAAACAAACCAGGTTTTCTAGCCTGTAAAGGAGAATCTGGTGGTCAATAGTGTCAAAAGCAGCACTTATGTCAAGGAGTACTACAACAGAAACACAACCAGTATCCGATGCTAACATGTATTACAACTTTAATAAATGCCGTCTCAGTGCTATAGTTTGGTCTAAAACCTGATTGTAGTGTTTCATACAGATTATTAGTTTTTAGGAAAGCAGTTAATTGTTGAGCTACAGATTTCTCTAAAATATTTGACAAAACGGGAAGATTTGAAATGGGCCTATAGTTCTTCAGATTATCAGGATCAAGATTTGTTTTCTTTAGAAGAGGCTTGATTACTGCCACTTTTAAAGACTTAGGTACGCAACCCAATAATAGGGATGTATTTATAATATCTAACATGGGCTGGCCTAGCACAGGCAAAAGCTCTTTAATAAGCTTTGTTGGTATGGGGTCTAACAGACATGTAGATAATTTGGAAGACATAACCAGTTTACTAAATTTGTCCAAATCCAAGGGAGTGAAAAACTCAAGTGTCTCTACACAACCCTGCTCCTGATAGCCCTGTGCCATCTCTGGAGATGGAGTGCTAGATATTGGAGTCATTTTCATAATTTGTTCTCTGATCGTCTCAATCTTATCAGTAAACGGGTCATTAGAATTACAGTTAGGAGGATAACTGCTGTAATGAATTCATAGAGTGGCTGGAATAGTATCTGGGTTCCGATTTAATAGGAATATTTACCTGAATTTAAAAAGTAATCAAAAAGTGATCCGATAGTATCACAAATCAAATCAAACATTGCAATTTTCACCCATTATTCTTATTTTAAATGAAATAAAAAATAAAATAATGAATCAATTTTGATTCCATGAAGTGAGAAAATATAAATGTGAAAAATGCCAAAGGGGGTGAATACTTTTTATACCCAATTTATCTTTGACCTCGCAGAAGACCTTAATCGGCAGGTTTAGTTGTGACGTCTTTATTTTCTTGTCCCCCTCTTGTTTTTTCCTTTTTGTTGTCATGTTTCATAATCTTTCACCCTGATTTGTTCGTAAAACTGTAGGTGTCCCCCCCCACCCCCATGCACACATGCTTTTCACCCGGCAGTCCAATGGCTCCCCCGCCCACTAAGTTACAGGTAGTGACCAACAATGGAAACACAACAATGGTCCCGCAGTCAAAGGTTCTGGTGGTTCTGTAATAGTGTGGGGCACATTTTCCTGACATGGTTTTGGTGCACTCATACCCTTGGAATGAAAGGTTGTTGTCAATCTTTACCTAATATACTGAGTAATCATCTTCACTCCATGTGAATACATTTCTTACAGGCCGGGAGGGTTGTCCACAGAGCATGGGTAGTCACCCAAAAGTTTGAGGAGCATGACACTGCCGCTATCCATATGACCTTCTCAGTCACCATACCTGAACTCCAACCTAATTGAGTATTATTGGAATTTTCCAGAATGACCCCTGAGAAAACATCTCCACTAACATCAACCAAGCGGAAGTTTATTGACTTTCTCATGGAACAGTGGTGTCGTATACCCTGCAGAATTCCATAATCTGCTAGACTCTGTGCCACGGTGCATACAGGCCATACTGGCCACATACAGTGGGGAAAATAAGTATTTCACCCCCTGCTGATTTTGTGAGTTTGCCCCCTTACAAAGAAAGGAACGGTCTATAATTTTCATGGTAGGTTCATCTTAACAGTGAGAGACAGAATATTAAAAAAATCCCAGAAAATTACATTATATGAATTTTAAACATTTATTTGTGTTTTATTGAGGAAAATAAGTATTTCACCCCTAGCAAAACATGACTCAGTACTTGGTGGAGAAACCCTTGTTGGCAAGCACAGCGGTCAGACGTTTCTTGTAGTTGGTCACCAAGTTTGCGCAGATCCCAGGAGGGATTTTGGCCCACTCCTCTTTGCAGATCCTCTTCAAATCCTTAGAAATCCATTTTCAGTGTCCTGGCTGAGGGAAGGAGGTTCTCACCCAAGATTTCCCGGTACATGGCCCCATTCATCCTCCCCTCGATCCGGTGAAGTCGTCCTGTGCCCTTAGCAGAGAAACAGCCCCAAAGCATAATGTTTCCACCGCCATGCTTGACGGTGGGGATGGTGTTCTTGGGGTCCAAGGCAGCTTTTTTCTTCCTCCAAACACGGCGAGTCGAGTTGATGCCAAAGAGCTCGATTTTAGTCTCATCTGACCACAGCATTTTCTCCCAAGCCTCCTCTGAATCATCCAGGTGCTCATTGGCAAACTTCAGACGGGCCTGTACATGTGCCTTCTTGAGCAGGGGGACCTTGCGGGCACTACAGGATTTCAATCCATTACGGCGTAGTGTGTTACCAATGGTCATCTTGGTGACTGTGGTCCCAGCTGCCTTGAGATCATCAACAAGCTCCAGCCATGTAGTTCTGGGTTGTTCCCTCACCTTTCTCATGATCAGGTTCACTCCCGAGGTGAGATCTTGCGTGGAGCCCCAGACCGAGGGAGATTGATGGTCAATTGGTGTTTCTTCTATTTTCTAATTATCGCACCAACAGTTGACTCCTTCTCACCAAGCTGCTTGCCAATGGTCTTGTAGCCCATTCCAGTCTTGTGCAGGTCTACAATTTTGTCCCTGATGTCCTTAGACAATTCTTTGGTCTTGCCCATTGTGGAGAGGTTGGAATCTGATTCATTGATTGATTCTGTGGACAGTTGTCTTTTATACAGGTAACGAGTACTTAATTAGGAGTACTAATTAAGTAGGAGGACTAATCTGTGTGCCTCCTGGTCACATAACCGGTCTGTGGGAGCCAGAATTCTTGCTGTTTTGCTAGGGGGTGAAATACTTATTTTCCTCAATAAAACACAAATAAATGTTTAAAATTCATATAATGTGATTTTCTGGGATTTTTAAAAAATATTCTGTCTCTCACTGTTAAGATGAACCTACCATGAAATTTATAGACCGACCGTTCTGTTCCTTTCTTTGTAAGGGGGCAAACTCACAAAATCAGCAGGGGGTGAAATACTTATTTCCCCCACTGTATAGTGGCCCAACACCCTATTAAGTGACTTTGCATTGGCATTTAAAAAAATAAATTCACTGCCTGTATCATGCTGTGCTTATTCTATCATTAAGTTGCATACAAATGTGTCGAGGGAATGAGTAATGACATGTAGAATGAGATTGACCCGAATGGCAAAGACGATAAAATGACACCACTGACAAATTAAATAAAAGTGTAATATTCGCAGGCAAGGCAATCTTTACACATTTTTTACTATATAATTGCATCCTTGAGACATTAGATTCTTTTTTTTAAAAATTGAATCAATGAGGAGCCTGCTCTTGGTTGCCTCGCAGCAAGACAAGAATCATAACTCTTACGAAATGGAATTGAGTCGTCAGTGAATGCACTTTCCTGCCCTGGGCCCTCTCTGAGCAGCGTGTCACACCTCTTATCTGACTGACTCATGCTCCCAACTCGCAGTATTTCCACATCCCATTCTAATTTTGTATCCTAACTCATTTACCCTTCAGGATGTTTTAGCTCTCATTTTATTGAATTCAAAAGTGATCATTTTCTTCTTTGGCTTTATCCCCAGAAGTCCTGGATTTCTTTTTTTTTATTTTGAGCAATGGAGAATGGCTGCCATGGTCATTGTCTTGTCCTTTAAAAAAAATATATATATATATTGTAAGTATTCTTTGCTTTCCAATGGCATCTGAGCTGCAGAAGGCAAATTGTGGCATTTTCCCTTAGAGGAGCTTGAGACGAATCCGTCTTTCTTTGTTCACAGGCTCACTTTAAATCATAACATTGTGTTGTTGGCTGGGGTATATTTGAAAAGAAATCCACTGCATTATTAAGCTGGGGGAACACTCCATACAAATTGATGTAATTGAGGGCCGTATGCTTACAAATTTGAGTGCTAAACCATGCTGCCCTGCTATATATTTTAATGAAAAGTTCATGAAAGTAGTTTTCAGTTTTCAGTTCTGTAGTTACATCTGCGATAAATAATTTGTTATTGCACACCATAAAACATCAGTGAGGTTTTCAGCAACAGTTCCATATCTCTCATCTCAAAGGTTGGCCATTTCATTTAATATATATCTGGAGGGTTGCTACCCTTTCATTTCGACAGAATGTTTTGTACTAATTGAATACATTATAACAATATAATATAATATAAAATATAAAATAATTAAAAAAATAATAGAACAAGAGCGGCACGGTGGTGCAGTGGATAGCACTGTCGCCTCACAGCAAGAAGGTCTCGGGTTCGAATCCAGGCCGGGGGCCTTTCTGTGCGGAGTTTGCATGTTCTCCCCGTGTCCGCGTGGGTTTCCTCCGGGTACTCCGGTTTCCTCCCACAGTCCAAAGACATGCACGTTAGGCTAATTGGAGAGTCTAAATTGCCCATAGGTATGAGTGTGTGAGTGAATGGTGTGTGTGCCCTGTGATGGATTGGCGACCTGTCAGGGTGTATTCCTGCCTCTCGCCCGGAACGCATGCTGGGATAGGCTCCAGCACCCCCCCGCGACCCTGACCAGGAATAAGCGGCTTAGACAATGGATGGATGGATGGATGGATAATAGAACAATAATTATATGCCTTGTATAACTATATACAGCTTGCCAGGTCAGGTAGTTGAGGCAGAAAACACTTGGGGTATTCAAGTCCAGGCCTGATGCAGTACTGGATATTCTTCTGACTAGGAAATAACAAGCCTAGATGGGCCGCACGGCCTGTTCTCATCCCTATGTATTCTTATGTTCTTCTATAAAAATGTATCTCTAGACAGTTAACTCTACAGTACGTGAACTCCAGTGAGTACAATCTGACCTGAAACCAGCAAAGCTTCAGCATGACTTTCAGTGTGACAGATAGGGTTGTACCAAACATTTCTGCAAACCTCTGGTAACTTAAGGCTAATTTAAATGTCCAAAATCAGTCTGTAAATGAAATGGGAAATAAACATGTCTTCTATTAATGACATGAAGGCTTGAAACTGGTGTGAGTCTAAAGAGGAAGATTAGTCGTAAGCCCAACAGCCCCTGACCCCTCTGGCATTGTGATTTACACAAGAATTAGGATATTTTAAAGATGTTGCTGTTGCTTTTCCCTTATTGCCCATATTTATTTCTGTCCCTCTCTTACCTGCCCTGAATCCTGAGCCTACTCCATCTTCAGAATCTACCCACCTGGCACCTGTCCCAGCCCACCACTCCACCCTAGGACCACCGCTTCCAGCTGCCTTGAACTTCATTGAGTCCCTAACTGTTTTACATATGGGCTCACAAACTCTAACCCTGAGCCAGCCAGAGGAGGTCCCCCTCTTGAGCTCCTGAGATTTCTTACTATTTCTTACACCTAGGGAGTTTTTTTTTGGCACTGTTTCTCTAGGATTGCCTTTGTGGAGGTTCTGGCCGGGGTCTACTGTAAAGATTAAATGTGATAAATGCTTTGTAAAATGTGCCATACAAAATCATTTTGATTGATTTTGATGTTTAAGGAAAAACTATCTTCCAACCAGAACTACACACTTGCGTGACATGCTGATTTCAGAAGGTGTTTACCTGTACAGAGGCCTTTAACTGAGCCATGCTTTCTCTGACAGCAGTGATGATAAACCATGTCTCTCTGGAAAACTGTGACTGGAGCTCCTGCAAAGCAAAAAAATCAATGCCTCGCTCTGTCAGTTTCTTCCAAAGACCAAAACAAAATTGTTTTGCCGATGCAGAAGATCTACAATGGTAATTCAGAGATGGGGGGGAGGGGGAGAACACAGAGGCCAAACAGTGCTGGGTGAAGGGAAAATAAATATGTAACTCTTCTGTATGCATGGACAATAATGTGCAGCATTATTGATTCACATCACCCAAATAAATAAGGGAATATGTGCATGCTAAGCATATTGTAGTTTTCCTCATTAATCTGTTTAACCCCTAAAGTATGTCAGTAGAACCACTTAATTATGAATTCTGCCCTACAGAAGCTGAGACACCCTCACACTTTAACACTACATCTCACTGTGAAGCCTTTAGCAATATGGAGATGAGTGACAAGTCATGATTTTATTAATGTTTAAATCATTTATTTATTTGACACTTTATTTGCAAAGAGGAAATGGTGCTGAACACAGTACATTTAAACATGAGATCTTTGACTGGCATCAATTATCTAATATATGCCATTTAGCAGACGCTTTTATCCAAAGCGACTTACAGTAGTGAATGCATACATTTTCAGTATATGTGGCCCCAGTGGGGATTGAACCCACAACCTAAGCGTTGCCAACGCTGTGCTCTACCAACTGAGCCACAGAGAACCACTAATATCTAAATTATATACTCCAATGTGCAAGGAAGTAAAGGGTATTCTTCAATATTCCCATAGAATTTTGAGTCTCAGCAACTTATTAAAATAGAATCTTGCCTTGATATTTCCAACAAAAACTTTACCTGTTACTCTTTTGCTTACACAGTGTCCTTGGCCTTCCGTTCCACCACCCAGCCCCCACCCCGGGCAAAATAAAATAAGTGTAGTACTATATATAGTATACTTTTTTCTCTGGTAAAATTTAAACAGCATGTCTGCCAAAACGAGGGGTGATTTGTTCCCTCAAGTGTCTGATGTCAACAACCTGACATGCTGTCACAGCCGGTGCCGGATGGCTGCCGGTGATTCGCCATTTCCGCGGCGTCAGCTTATTTACGCCAGTTTCCTGTATTTTGGAGGGATAACTGCAGCAGGGTCTCACGAGCCCATCACATGAAAAAAAGCTTCACTGTCAGGGTGGTATGAGGTGGAAATTGGTTTGTGCCTGGAAGTTTGGAATCGTGACTTTTAATCTTGTTGGGAATCGTCGTTTAAGAGCTTTGAGGTTATGAGGTGAAAGGCACTATAGAAATGCAATTCATTAATATCATTTTTTTAAATTGATTCATTCTTAATGTCTTCCCCATGGTTGGGCTCATGGTACTCTGAGTCTAAACCAGGGCCGCAGACAGAGGGGGATAACCGGGAATGTTGTGCCGGGCCATGGGCCTGGGGGAGGGGGCATTGGGGGCACATATGGCAACCTCAATTGTGCGACAGCTTTTTTCATTGATTTACTCTGCTGAGAAATGTATTTATAGCCTACATGTAGAGTCACAACAACATTTTATTTTATTATAATAATTTAAGCATGTTTACCTGATAGTCTGATGGCATTTCACCCATTTTTATTGTGAAATGGTTTGATCAAGTCATTGCCAATCAGCATCTACGCAAATGTCAAAGTTGTCTAACATTACGTTATACACGCACACATGCACTAAGCCCTAACATTATTTGAATGTCCTGTCATAGTTAGCTAGCTAGGCAAAATGCTGAAGGCAAGCCAAAAGTCCAGGCCCAAAAACAAAAAGAAAAGAGAAGTAAATTAATTGAATGTAATTTGGCAAGTCAGTCCATAATCAAATTTATTAAAAGGACAGAGGTTATCGAGGCACAGGATAACAGCAGCAGCACAAATCCCATGGTCCCCCTACCAGCAGCCAGGGTTTATGAAGCGGGGGAGTGAGGTGAGACTAGCTAGCTAGCTAGTTTAGCCAGCCAGCCAAGCATACATAGGTCAATAGAACATTCTCTTTCACATTAAGGAACACCATATCTTTATGCCATATTCAGATTAATTGTTTTTTTTTTGCCATGTTATCGTGTCAGAAATGATTACACAAATATTGGAAGGATTTAACAGTTGGGCTTGAAAGTCAAGTCCACCACATCAAGAAAATCTACAGAGCAACTTTTGATGAGGGTCTGGGCCCTTTGACTTACTACATGGAATATATAAAATGCAAACTTGTGCGTCCTGCTGCGCATATTTCTCACCTTACCAGTCACAGTGAGTGTGCGTTCAGCCAGGGGAGACTTAACAGTCTGGCCTCTCAATTGAAAGCTAACTGGCCCGCAACTTGGACTTCAAAGATATAATTAGAGACTTTGCTACCATGAAACTTCCACATGGCATTTACCAACAAGCCCTAGTCAGCAGGAGCAGCACAGCAGGCAGATGCTACAACAACTTGAGGTATGACAACTTTTAGACTTTTTTTACTGGGCTAATAAAAAATATAACTATATTTGACTGATTTATCATGCGTCATATTGGTGGTGTATGTCGGCTTGGTGCAAAACTGTATGCGCCATGGTCCAGTGGGTATGTTCTTTGTTAGGCTGTTTACTATCGCAAAAGCAAAGCAGAGAGGTGAGTGTTGAGTATTTTTTTCTGTGGTTGAAGAGCGGAGCTAGGCTGGGCAGGGGAGAGGGGCGACCCAAACAGCAAATTCTGTCCCGGGCCCTTCCTATCGGCGGTACTGGTCTAAACACTGTAGAGGGTTCAGGGGTGTGGGGTTTCCACGTAACCAAGTTAGATAATGGAACACACACAAGGGATGTTATACCCTAGCGCTGGCGAATTGCCAGTTTCGTCTCTCGCAAACAGAATATTTCCCGTCCCCGCCGACTATGGGTTGGGCAGCGCAATAGGGGGTGTGACAGTGAAAACAGTCGGCGCTATGTAAGTTTGGTGTCAAATAATGAGTTTGCGTTAACGTCCAACTAGATCACCTCTTAACACAAATGCTAGCGCTCTGTGCAATTTGGTGACTTTATTGATGCTCACATATGAACATAAGGTTATCTGAAATCACATGGGAATGTTTTGTGAATATTGTGAATTTCCCCCCACGTTGAGGCAAATTGTCCAATCCATGGGTAACTTGCAAGCGTAATCAATTAAGCTAAAAAATATTTCACCACAGCTTGTGGTTATTCAATGCACGGACATGAAAGACTGAAGCCAGCAGGCCATCCATCGCTACCGTTCAGTAAGATACACCTGTTAAATATATATATGTTTGTATGCACATTGTTTTTCTTATGTGAAAGGGTTTTATTCTTTCCATTTGCACTACAGAAAATGGATTACATAATTGGACGCTGAAGGCGATACCGTGAGCAATACCCTGGGTTTGGTAGGCTATCAGTTCGGCTGTACATGCAGTTTCTCCCAGTCTTGTCCAACATGCTAATTAGTTTATTACTTTTCCTACACCCGACAGCCAGCGGAGAACTAAGCAGGATTTTTATACGCCATGTGGATTCCCTGGGGTCTTGGGTGCCATTGACTGCACCATCTGATCACGGTATCATTTATGTGAATCGGAAGGGGGTCCACTCCATTGGTGGTTTGTGATGCACACTCCAGGGTGACACATGTAGGCTTACTACATGACGAACATATATGAAACAGGCCTAGTTGCAGTTGTGAGTTTTTTTTTAAAATTGCTTTCCATTTAACACATTACATTAAATTAAAAGAAAATAAACATTGTTTTTTAAGTTGGAAAGCCTACAAATAAGGAAAAAAATAGATGGCAAAATAAAACACTTTCTTTTAACAATGTAGGTCTCAAAATATAAACTCAAATCATGAAAATAACAAATTAATGTGTGCCTTGTTTTCCCCCTCTGATTCGCGTGCCAACTTTTCCGCACCTCCAGCACAAGCAAAACTGTCATCCATGTCAGGAAATTGCCAATTTGCTATAACGTTCGTTTTTTTCAGTTAATCCAACCTCTTTTACAACTGCACCGGAGGTACGCTATCGTCCTAAGTCAACGATAGCGAAATTCGAAATTACCGAAATTGCGTTTCGCAATTGAGATGCCCTAAAGCGCCACCGTCTTCACTTTGCGTCTGCGTTACCAACACCATCGTAATTCACCAAAATAGGGCCCAAGAAGTTCAAATAGAAACAAAAAAAAAGAATTTATTAGGGAACTTGCAATGATAGGAGGGGGGAAAGGAATAAATCCAAGCAACCAAATCAAGTCCACAATCCGTTCTTGTAATCGTTTTCTGTTTTCCAAGTTCCAAATACAAATCCAGGTTCTCACACAAAAACGTTTGGTACATAGCAGGGTAGTCAGGCAGTCCAGGTCACAATGATAATCCACAGATAAATCACTATTCTCGAACAACACACTCCACTCCTTGTGCATTTCCCTCATGATACTTTGCCAAGATGTAGCGTCCCCGACTCTTTTTTAACCCCTACTTTAAGTGGCTAAGGATTCCCAGGTGCGTCTTGTTGCCTCAGGAAGTCATACAAGGTTGGGGGTGGAGCCAGTGTGTCGTCAGGTATTTGCACTCTGTAACCACTCCCCTCAATTCTCCCGGCCATCTGCCACAACAAAAATAAACAAAAGCCCCAAAATGACCCTGTGTACTACCACAGATGCTATAGACCCACCAGATACTCAGTTCTGTATTGTTAGCATTGAGAGTTCTGTCTCCCTATGTCAGGGTTGGTGGTGAGCAGAGCAGAGACTGAAACCAAGGACAGGTGGTATACATATATATTTTTTTGTTTTTAAAAATGTTCTTTCCAAAAACAATCAAATGGCTTCCAAAGGCCAGATAACAAAAAGTGCACAAAACACACAAAGAACAGAGGAGTCTCGAGAGAGAGTAGCAATAACTAACTGGACATACACAAAGTTCAGGTGGTTCTTTGGCGGCCCCTGTTTGAGGAAGCCAGAGGGGCAGACCTGACACCCTACTTACGTTCCCATTTTATGCAGTGTATGAATATTCATTAATGAGATTAACAGATATACTGTATATATATATATGTCACAGGGCGGCAGTGTAGTGTTAGGAAACTGGACTTGTAACTCAGAGGTTGCTGGTTCAATTCTCAGGTGGAGCACTGCCGTTGTACCCTTGAGCAAGATAAAATATCCAGCTGTATAAATGGATTGTATGAAAAGAAATGTAAACTGTGTAAGTCGCTCTGGATAAGAGCATCTGCTAAATGTCTAAAATGTAAATATAAAGGTAGATATCTGGCGGTTAATGTAATTTTTTTATTTATGATGACCTTTGACCTGTATCCCTCCCCTGATGATGTCTAACTTACCCTGTGATCTAGTTATTAATTAAGATACATTGGTTCCGTGCCGTCCTGCGAAGCTAAATTAATTGGATATTTAAAAAGGCAATGTATTTTAAATATTGTGTTTGTTCTGTGAAATTGCTCCAAATTCGAGACCCCAGGGCTAATGAATTACATTGAATAACAGCACAAAGGTTAAACAGTTATTCATTGTCTTCAAATTAGTCACAAAGCGTGTGGGCCTTTCTGCTCATGGATACGGCAGCAACAAACAAATATATGATTGATATATGATGAATATACGGAATTGTGTTGTTTAATGCTACGCTAGCCAGTTTTTTAAAGTATGTGTCTTTTCTGAATGGGTTAAAGGGAAGAGTTATTGTAACTAATGTGAAATATTTTGGGTAGTGTATTTTGCTATTGCAAATTTAATTATTACATTTATTGCATAGTGCAAATAAGATACCCTATGGCTGGCTGGTATTTCATCAAATGTTTGAGGGGACCTCCCTGACTGGATAGCACAAAGAAATGTGTGAGCAAGACCTTTAGTGCACCTTGCATTTTTATGATAAAACAAAGCATGATTGTAGGCTTATTATAAGAGAGCAATAAATACTGCCACTACAGAGCTCACACATCTTTTTGTTAAGAAATATTAGCTAGTGTCCAAATAAATGTAGTAGTTATGTATACCGTTAAGGACTTTCACAGTAACTGAAAGGCAGCATGCTGTACATGCAATTTCTTAACTTTAAATACTTTTTTTACTTACTTACTTACTTGTTTACTTATAAATTTGTGGCGGGAGGGCGACAGGGCGGCCTCACAGCTCCCATCAGGCTGCCTGCAAATGCAAGCAGCGAATGGGACAAACAGGTCTGTGCAGCTAATTGTACTAACGGGAGCTGTCCATTTGCTGAAATGAGGGTCAGCTGCGATTCGTTTGGCAAATCCCAGCTGCAGCCACTCACCGTGAATAGGCAGCTGCTTGAAAATCAACGTGCGAGACACGTGCGAGGTAAGGCCAATCACACAAGGCAGATTTCCCAATGGCTGCCTGTTTGTCATGTCTCCACTGCTAACGCTCTCTCTAACCCTCAGATTCCTCCAGCAGCAATCCCTAAGCCTGGAGGCCCAAGGAACCGAGTGCCTGATCCGTCCAGGAGAGGAGTGTGCCTGAGCCCAGTGACGGGTCCAATTAGACGGTGTGGAGCCACTGGTAGTCACCCATCCACAGATTCCCATAGAAGAGGCAACATTAGCCAGGCTAAAGCTAGCCCATTGAATGTTTTTTTTTAAACCACGTGGAACGCAATAATTATTATCTCGTATTTTCTTTCCTACCCCGCCTGCAAGTAGAAATCCCGGGGAGCTTGTCAGAGATTTTAAAATAAAGAACTCCTTTACCTCCCACTAAATTCTCTCTCTCTCTCTCTCTGGTCACGGTCACGTGAACGGGACACACCCTGCACCCGTTCACAAGTTAAAAGGTGATCCAGTGTGTCAGGACTCTTGTCTTGATACTCAAATCAATGCAGTGTTCAATGCAAAAGCACTTTCAAAATGGCGTTCGCTACAAATTTCTCAACATTTATGTTAGCAAGTCAATCTACTGCTGTAAACCATGACTGGTTACACACTGGTGACAACTCTGTTCTTCAAAAGAAAGAAAGAAAATTCTTTATGCTATTAGGCAATGATAATGATGATATACTGTAGACCTTGGAAGAAGTTTTGTGTTTTTCTTGTAGTGTAAATCATTGCGTATTGAAAAACTCCCTAAGAAATAAGTTAAATCTAACACCAGATGTCCATGTCTTTGAATACCTAGCAGCAAAGAGTTTGGCAGTTCTTTAAATGAACAATAAAATGTGTAGGCTGTAGCTAAGTACTTAAAGATTACTTTGCACGGAGACCGGGGTTCAATTCCCCGTCTCGCCAAGTGTCGGCTCTGGCCGGGAGTGCCACCAGGGGGCGGCGATTGGCTGTCCGCCCCAGGAGGGGAGGGAAGCCGGCGTGACGTTCGCTGCGTATAAGAGTGGCCCTGTAGTACCGGGGTTACGGTCAACGGCTCGGCGAGTGCCGTCTCGGAAGAGGCGTCACTTCGCCTTCGTCACTACCGGTCGCAGGACTACGGCAGCGAACTCACATTACTAGGGGGGGATTGACATGAAATAGCGGGTCTAATTGGCTACCAAATTGGGAGAAAATGGGATAAAATCAGAAACAAAATAAAAAAATAAAATAAAAAAGATTACTTTGAAGATCGTGTTATTTTCAGTTAAAATGAATCAGACCCTATTATCTGTTTTCACTTGTAGGCCTAATATTATTCATACTCAGTCACGCTGTTCCAAATTCGAGACCCCAGGGATAATGAATACATTGAATAACATTACAAAGTTTAAAGTTAGGCGGCACGGTGGTGCAGTGGGTAGTGCTGTCGCCTCACAGCAAGAAGGTCTCGGGTTCGAATCCAGGCCGGGGGCCTTTCTGTGTGGAGTTTGCATGTTCTCCCCGTGTCCGCGTGGGTTTCCTCCGGGTACTCCGGTTTCCTCCCACAGTCCAAAGACATGCACGTTAGGCTAATTGGAGAGTCTAAATTGCCCGTAGGTATGAGTGTGTGAGTGAATGGTGTGTGTGCCCTGCGATGGATTGGCGACCTGTCCAGGGTGTATTCCTGCCTCTCGCCCGGAACGCATGCTGGGATAGGCTCCAGCCCCCGCCCGCGACCCTGACCAGGAATAAGCGGCTTAGATAATTGGTGGATGGATGGATAGAGTTTAAAGTTATTCATTGTCTTAAAATTAGCCGCAGAGGGTGTGGGTCTTTCTGATAATTACCTTGGAACAGCTTACAAATTAGACCATAAAGTTTAAACAGCTATTCATTGTATTCATGTTTGTTCTCTCCAAACTGTGGCAGTAATAAATAAGCAGGGGGCCTTCAACAGATTTCCAGCATGGACAGGACCAGCAAACTCTATGGATTATGGGGTAATAATTCTTACATTTTCCTAATGTTTATCTATTTTTGATAACAAATCTGTCTTTTTTAATTTGTCTTTTAAAAGTTTGGGGTTGTGTTGAACATAGATTTTCATGTATTTTTAAAGGTTGGCATTCCAGTTAATTACCTGAGGAGAAGCTTGGAAGTTTATTATTATTTTTGTATTTTAGAGATCCCTAACTCTGTTGAGATAGAAGGTAAACAAAAAACGTTTTTAAGAACATAAGAACCATGCCGTTCATCACTCCAAACCACCCAATTTAACCCTTCACCAGATGGACTAACCTGCAGTGCAATACAAACCCACAATACACAACACTACAACCCCTTCAACCAACCCACCAAGGGAAAGTTACTTGGACCAGCAGAGCTCACAATCCATGAAGCAGAGCTGTCCTATTCACCACCTGAGGAAATAATTAATCTCTTGGCTTGTGAGTTACAACGGAATATTAATACTTTGCAGAAGGGTTTGGCTTGGTGTAAAGCTAGGAAATAATGGCTTTTAACAGAGCACATAATGACAGTTTTGACTCAAATCAATAATTTTTTGGTAGATACAACAAAATCTGGTAGATACATTAAGTGGTGAATCATTGCCCTGAGCTAATGAATATGCTTAATCAAATGAATTATCCGCACACCGCCGAACATAACATTAAGTTATCATTATACACAGGGTTGGGTTGTAACGGAATACATGTAACGGCGTTACGTAATCAGAATACAAAAATCAAGTAACTGTATTCAGCTCGCGTTACATTTGAAAAACGAGTAATCTGAATACAGTTACTTTAATAAACCTGAAGTGAATACATTTTGGATTACTTCTTGGAATTCTTGGTGGAAAGTTTTCCTTACAAACATTAATGAGCTGATATTCATTACTAAAGTTACAGCATGAAATTTTCACGCCTACATGATTATCATCACACAGCTCACGAAAACTACAGCCGCTGCACAGAACCAAAAAACTGCGTAAAAAAAAAAGCGTTTTAAAAAAAGCGCACGCCCACACTCAGACAAACATTGATAGGGACAAGATGGAAGAAAATTCAGCTTTTAATTTGTGGTGTTATCGACACAATTTCCAGTTTAAAGAAGAACATGGGAAAAATCTGTCGGTCCAGTGTACCTTGTGTCTTCCAGGAATAAAGATACTGTCGGCATCAAAGGACTCGACTTCGAATCTTAAAAAGCACTTGGAGTAAGTCGACGTTAGCTAACCTTCAGTTTAATGAACACAGTTCTGCAGTAATTTGCTGTTACCTGACCTTAGCCTACGGTTTGAGGCATCGCATTAACTGCTCTGCTAATTTTATACTGCTTTCTTTATTGTTGAAACGATGACATTTTATTTTATTCTTTTTATTTTTCCCAGTTTTCTCCCAATTTGGTAGACAATTGTGCTCTACTATACGTCAATTACGTTATGCACTGCCGAGCATTCGCCGCTACACAGCCCGCCAACACTGGCACTTTTCTAAGCCATATCCCTTACAAGTCGCTGTTATTCCAGTGCCAAAAAGTTTCAAAAGTTATTACATTGTTTCAGATGCTGTGTTTGAGTTATGCTCATGATGAGCCATCAAAACAGTAAAATAACTTGCCTTTCAATATCCCTTTGCTTTTTATTATGATTAATTTTGAATCTGTCCATTCTAATTCCATAACATGTTAATGACGACGACTACAACAAAAAATGCAGATACAATGTTGCATATATTTCGCTAAATTGACATCTCAAATTTATTAGTATTTATTATTAAATGAACAGAAGCTGACCTGACCTCAACACAGTGGAAAGTTGAACATGACATCCTTTTTCAAAGTGTAATGCATAATAACTATTTAAATGTATTACTGATCAAATAAAAAGTGAACATGGCGTGTGCAAAAGTTTGAGCACCCTTTTAGTACTAAGTAGCACCACCTTTGGCTATATAACAGCTTCCCAATGTCTCCTGTACCCCAAAACATACCCATCTGTGATGGAAAAAGTAAGTAATCCAAAAGTATTCTAAAAGTAATCTGATTACGTTACTTTTTTGAGACATGTAACTGTATTCGTATCGGATTACTTTCAGAGCCGTGTAATCAGTATTCAGGCTAATTACATTTACAAAGTAACCCTCCCAACCCTGATTATACATAAACAATATACCCGCAAATGAAAAGCCTCGACCCCTTTGCACCAGATAGAAAATGCAATGCTGCCCGCAAGTGGAGGGTTGCCATAAGAATAAAAACGTTCCCCATAGGAGTCCTCCATAATGTAGATAGTCAACTAATGTTCTCCGGGTTTGGTTTTTGAATCAGTGTTTACTATAAGTGCTGCCAGTAAATCCTTGATCTTATCTTAGGGTAACTCGTCACTTGCAAACATGCCATAAAAATGTTTTCTGGTAAAGCAACTACTGCTCATCACTTTGTTCAGTTCTCTTGTATTCATATACAAAAACCTTTCAAAATGTTTAATCTCTGGCAATTTACCGCTTACCTTTGTACCATTTCAGGTTATTCACTGGACTTGAACTGCTTTAATTTCTGTAAAAACTGGAAAATGGCGGTGTTGACCGGTAGTGTATATATTTATTTTCTTCCCCCCTTTTCATCTCTCCATCTTTATTTATATTTTTCACAGTGGTGAATTAAGTGGTGAATCATTGCCCTGAGCTAATGAATATGCTTAATCAAATGAATTATCCGCACACTGCCGAACAAAACATTAAGTTATCACTATACATAAACAATATATCCGCAAATGAAAAGCCTCGACCCCTTTGCACCAGATAGAAAATGCAATGCTGCCCGCAAGTGGAGGGTTGCCATAAGAATAAAAACGTTCCCCATAGGAGTCCTCCATAATGTAGATAGCCAACTAATGTTCTCCGGGTTGGTTTGGTATTTAACGGCAGCGATAAACACAGCATTATTTGCCAGCCAGTAGCTAACATAAAGTTACTTAATGTTAGCTGGATAGCACTGCCATGATTGATTGCTGACAAGCTAGCTAGCTAGCTAAAGTTAGCTACCTGCAGCTGGACTAAATTTAACGTTACTAGCAAACTATCTATCATCTATCCGTATCTATCATGAAATAAGTTTCAATAATGTTTTTGTTATTGCTAGCTACCTAACGTTAGCTAAATACCTAAATAGGTGGTGTGTATGGACCTTCAGGCTATCCTCCTCACTCCTAAACTAAAAGCATCTGCCATCTACTGCAAGACAAAGTTGGCTGTGCACAATTTCACTATCTATAACATGGTGAACCATGATGGAGCATGTCATGTCTGCCATGAAGGAGAGGGAGGTTTCACTGCAAATGCATTTGCGTCCTGCATCATCGACTATCTCAGCCAGCACAGTGCATATGAAAAGTACATCCTGTGGAGTGATGGCTGTGTCTATCAAAATTGGAACATGGTGCTTGCAAATGCAAGCACACAAATGGAGTGTGACTCAGTCCACAGTGTGGTTGAAAGATGTCTCAAAGACCAAGACATCCATGTCCCAGTAGAGTATGCCTGCTTAATGAAGAAAGCTCACACAAACCCCAAACCTTACAAGGTCAAGTACATGGACCATTCCTTATTCTCAAATTTCAGCAAACTTAAACACTGCAAATGCAAGAGTAACCCCACTGCAGCCCACTACCCTCACGATTAAAGGAATTAAGTACAAACACCTACAGCAGAATGTAAAACATGCTTTTGATGTTGAAAATAATTGCTAAAATCATGTCTGATCCCCACTATACTTCAATACACATTTGAAGCATGGCAAGAAAAAGCACTTCATTCCAAATCCTTTTACTGACATAATCGTTATTTTAGTTTGTCAAATGGTGCAGAATTAAGGCAGAGATCAGCATGGAATACATACTTTTAAAACCACTTATCTCCACAGTTTGATGTAAGAAAACCTCATAACTCCAGTTTAATTACAATGTTTTCGAATTTGAGTTGTAAAGTTTTGACTAGTTAAGTTAAGTTAATACTAATTTCTAGCATCGTTTTGAGTAAATTCATGAATTATTGTGATTTTATGTCCATAAATGTTAATATGGGGAAGTTTTTTTGTATCTCCTGCAAAGTTTTCATTTTGGACAAGTTTTCTTCCGACAGCGACAGCATATAAAGCTATATAAATATAAAGCTGTCTGGTAATTTTAGAAATTGAAGGGGTTTCTGGCATAATGTCCTGAAAAGCTGTCATTATTCGCCAGTCCTATAATCGTGCAATTGGGCAGAGGTCGCAGAAACAGATTTTCTTGATTACACACACGGCTATCTGCAGCTACACTAAATGTTTTCATGCTTACTCTTTCTATAGCATATTTTGCATTGGTTGATAGAAGGGATTGTGCATGCCTGATTTTCACAGCTGGAGATACAGAAACATTCTTAACAAAAAGTGATGCATTCAGAAGGCAATAAGGCAAAACTCGTCTTTGGAACAAACTATTTTAATCTTCAGGTCCACTCCATTTAGCATTAGCTTCTCTTGAAAAAATATGTCGTAATGTATGTCCTAGTAATTCAAAAGCGTTGCTTTTTGCTAAATATAAGGCATGGTCGTGTAGACTCATATTGTCTCCTCCAGGGTTTGTCACATCCATGGCTGCGGTGTCTTTAAAAAACTCTCCAGGACTGAATTGAGTAGACAGAGTGTCCTTACCATAATTTAACAGACATTCCATTATTGCCCTGTCGGGGTATGTATTGCTAGATTGACTTACAAGTCTGTCCCCAAAAGAAACATCTACTTGGGAGAATATGGCTACTATAGGATAATTAATGAGTCCGACATGGTCACCGTCAGCAATTGCACTCCCATCGGCCTTTGTGATCTTCCAGCGA
Source organism: Aldrovandia affinis (assembly GCA_029706075.1). NCBI lineage: Eukaryota > Metazoa > Chordata > Actinopteri > Notacanthiformes > Halosauridae > Aldrovandia > Aldrovandia affinis. The sequence continues at coordinate 2,923,191 of JAINUG010000111.1, read as the reverse complement.
AGATGCAAAAGGGTGTTGGTTAAATCTAAATAGTCTTCCCCGTTTCCCGCAATGAAAAATTCCAAATGACTCGTATTTCACAGGTCAGATAGGGGTAGTATTTCCACATATTGACTCTTGTCTATACAGGTTTGTGTGAAGGGTACTGTAAACAAATCCAATTCGGACTTTGCACATTCCTCTGGCATGCTATGTGCAAAAGACATTGCTCTTTAAAAGATCGTTTGGGTTTTTCTTTTAGGACTTGAGATGGAGAATTTTCTCTTTTCTCTTTGTCAACCTTTGGACACTGACTAAGATTAATTTGTGCTTTCACATTTTGTTATAGTCGTGTGCGGCTGTTGCTGCCCATCGGGAGTTGTTAATCTTTTGCCACGTGACATCACCATAAGCCCTGTACCTTCTTGATTATTAGAAGCGGAGCGATTGGCCATGACGTTGCTTACCACATCACTGACAATATTCTTTGCAGCTCTTTTCAGCGGTTTTGCGATGCTTAAACCTTTCTTGAACAAAGAGACAGCCCTTCTAAAAATACCCAGAAACAGACCGTACATGACGGCACTGCCATGATAACCAGGCAGGCCGTGGCCAGCTTGAGCTGTATAATAATTGATATATCTATGAGGGTCCATATATTGGGTAGCTGGTACCGTTGTTAAATTCATTTACATTACATTTTGGGCATTTAGCAGATGCTCTTATCCAGAGTGACTTACACAGTTTATATTTCTTTACATACAATCCATTTATACAGCTGGATATTTTACTGAAGCAAATCAGGTTAAGTACCTTGCTCAAGGGTACAACAACAGTGACCCACCTGGGAATTGAACCTGCAACCTCTGAGTTACAAGCCCAGCTCCCTAACCATTACACTACACTGCCAGCCCAAAAGACTGCTTTGAAGGTTTAAAATGTAATTTTGCGATATGTTTTCCATGGCGAAAGGGGATATCTTGATTTTGATCTGATTTAACTTCAACGGCTATATCGTCAATATGGTGCTTAGTGACCTGTACGTAATGTGGCTTGTCATAAGTAACTGTGACCACATCTTTGTTTTGGCCTGATATACAGTACATGTATGTACACATCTTAAAAGAGGCACAAAGCTATTTCCTACTCTCTGGTAGTCCATGAATCCCTATACTGTATATATTTACAGCGTGAACATAGAACCCATATCTGCAGGACGAGGGAAGACATTCTGCTTGACGGGAAAGTATTCCCCTGGAGGCAGCCAGCTTGCCATGGGCCATTATTAAGAACTGGGAGGGGCCCATAGTAAAAACTATTTTATTACTCTTATTACTTTTTTATTGTACAATAACATAGAGAAACAGTAAATAAACAAGTAATGCGTTAACGTGGGTTAACAGTCACTCTGTACAAGTCGCCGACTCTGGATCCAGCAAAAGAGCCCCAGACCATCACGCTTCCTCCTCCATGTTTGACAGTTGGTGTCACACACTGAGGAACCATCCTTTCGCCTATTCGACGGCGTACAAAAACCCTGCGTGATGAATCGAAGAGTTCAAATTTAGATTAATTGGTCCAGAAGACCGTCTTCCAGTCTTCAGTAGTCCACTGGCGGTACTTGATGGCCCAGGCAAGCCTCTTTTTCTTATTTTGCCATCTTAGCAATGGCTTTCTTACTGTCACTTGACGTGTCAAACCTGCAGCTGAAAGTCTTCTCTTCACAGTTGAAACTGAGAGTTCCTTACTTCGACCAGTGTTAAGGTGTGCTTGAAGCTGTTTCCTGTGAGCCGCCATTGGAAGGTTATGGAACTATACAATTGTCTACAATGTTATCCTGTTTCCCTAGGGTATAAAAAGGAGGGAACACATGTTTGAAATACTGTGGTCAGCCGTCATCATGGAAAATAACTACCTGAAAGCATCAGACCCTTTTCCACTGTTGTGTCAATTATTAGGAAGTTTAAGGCCACTGGAACAGTGGCTAATCTGCCAGGTAGAGGATGCAAGTCTATCTCGCCCCCACGTGTAGTGAGATGGATGGTTCGAGAGGCAAAAATAAGTCCAAGGGGCACAGTTCAAGATCTCCAAAACAACCAGGCATCTTAGGGTTACATGGTGTCTAAAGCTACCATTCGATGGCACATACATGATAATGGCCTCATGGCAGATTTGCAAGAAGGAAGCCTCTTTTGAAGACAATTTACTGAAATCTTGAATTCGTCAAACTACATATGAACTACAATTGGAACCATATTTTGTGGCCAAATCAAGCTTTTTGGACATCAGGGTTCCCACTCAAATCAAATTTCCATGACATTTCAATTACAAATGTAAGGTTTTCAATGACTTTTTTTGCAAAAATGGATGCTATACTTTCATAACTTTTTGTTGCCAGTGCAAATACAGAACTCATTGTGTTGTGTGTGTGTGTGTGTGTGTGTGTGTGTGTGTGTGTGTGTGTGTGTGTGTGTGTGTGTGTGTGTGTGTGTGTGTGTATGTATGTGTGTGTATGTGTGTGTGTGTGAGAGAGAGAGAGAGAACAGCTGTGGCAGGTGGCAACAATGGTGGCAGGGGAACAGACATTTTGCGGTAACGTTATCGGAAAAGAAGAAAAATATATATAACGTTAAATGTAATCAGAAATGTCCAGAGCTTCCATGGCTTTAAATCATTGTTTCCCAAAGACTGGGTCGCGACCCACAGCTGGGTCGTATGAGATTTTATTAGGGTCGCCAAATAAATTTGCGGATTTTTACATTTAAAGCATTTAGCAGACGCTCTTATCCAGAGCGATTTACAAGATGTGCATTAATACATGGTAATTTCCACAAAACAAATTACCCTGTATTAATGCAGGGTAACAACACTGTTTCCCGAAGAATTAATGACATTTCAGACAACCTTGAGGAACCGCTTATTTCGAGACTAAAGACCGCAGGTGATTTTTCAATACAGCTCGAGCACAGATGTCTCAGATTGCGCGACTTTGTTGGTTTACGTAAGGTACGTGTGGGAAAATGAATTTGTGGAGGACTTGTTATGTTGCTTGATTATTTCTACTGGAACGGCAGGTGAACAAATATTTTCTGTATTAAACAACTATGTGGTTACAAAGTACGGATTCGACTGGGGCAGTTGTAAAGGCATAACGTCTGACGGGGCCGCGAATATGACGGGCAGAAACAGCGGAGTTGTGAAAAGAATCAAGGAAGCTGCTGGCAAAGACATTATGTGGAGTCATTGCTTCATTCATCGACAGGCGTTGGCATGCAAAGGAATGCCTCCCGATCTAGACAAAGCACTAAAATAATTTATCGCGTTGTAAACTTTATTAAAGGCAGCGCACTCAACAATCGGCTTTTTGATCAGCTGTGCACTGACATGGGGGCGGAGCACACGCACCTACTGTTTCATACGGAAGTGCGCTGGCTGTCAAAAGGCAGAGTTCTTAGCAGGGTGTATGAACTGAGAAACGAAATTCATGCTTTCCTCCTCAAGAAGAAGTCCTCCCTTGCCGATTTGTTCACTGATGATTGGCTTTTCATTTCAAGCAAGCGCACCTATCACATTAGCCAGGATAATGTGACTAACTAGGGGGCCTAGATATGCCATGGAATAGATCTGGTGTGTTTAACAAATGTAGGCCTATTGTTGACTGTTCGAATTGATTGATCTACGTACTATACGTTTGATAGCTGCACTTAAACACATAGGCCTAGGCTGCTTGTTCTGATAATAGGCTATGCTGCATTAAAATAAAATAAAATAAAAAACTTAAAGGCCTATTGAATGTTTGTAGGCCTATTGTTCTGATAGGCCTAATTTATAGGCCTTGGTTGAATCTATATATGAAAGGCTATCATAGGCCCATATATTTAGGCCCATATCTGTTTTCAATAACACCTGCATAAAACAAAGTTGTTATTTATAAAACGTTTAGGCAGGCATACTGTATATATATATATGGACCTATATATAATCTTCAAAATGGCTGGTTTACCTATCGAAGATAATAAAAATGGTCAGGAAAGTTATTAATTCATGCACAAATTTGCCCGTCATACGATTTATAGATAATCATATAAGCCTTATTGAGAATTGGGTCGCGATGGTTTGCAATTTTAAAAAAGTGGGTCACCAGAAAAAAAGTTTGGGAAACACTGCTTTAAATGACAGAAACATTTTCAAGGTTTTTCCATGATGCGTGGGAACCCTGGGACCCCTTATGTTTGGCATCTAAAGAATGCAAGTAATGTTGAAAAGCAACTCATGCCTACGGTGAAATAGATGGAACCATGAACTCCAGCATGTAGCAAGACATTTTGTCCAAAAACCTTGTTCCCCCCACCAAGAAGTTACACCTTAGCCGCAGATGGACCTTCCAACAAAACAACAATCCCATGCATAAGTCCAAATAAACTAAGAAATGGTTGACAGGGCACAAGATCAATGTCCTGACGTGGCCATTTCAGTCTCCAGGCCTGAATACAATTTAACATTTGTGGTTTGAACTCAAAAAAGCAGTCCACAAACGTCAACCCAAGAATCTGAAGGAACTAGAACAATTCTGTATGGAGGAATGGTTGAGGATCCCCCACAAGACATTCCATAACCTTGTGCGACATTACAGAAGGCGGCTACTTGCTATTATAATGGCCAAGGGAGGAATCAAAGTACTGTTAACAGGGGTCTGAATATTTGTGATTCTTGTTTTTTTCTGGGGAAAAAATTATAATTTGTGAACCTTTCGATTATGGTTTGTGCCAATGCATTATTATTAAAGTATAAAATATAATTTTTAGATTTTTTTGGAGAATAAAATATACTTTATTACTTATATAGTTTATTTTTTCAATCTCTTTTGTCCATCTTTATCAAGGCTATAAATAAAAACGGAGCCTACTGTATCCGCCACTTGCCTGAGAGAGACCATGGGCACCATAAAATGCATGTTACGTGCATTTTAATAAACTTAAATGAACATTTCTTTGTCATGAATTGAAATCATTTGTATAAACATCTTCATTCCACCTGCTCTGCTTATCTGTAGATGCAAGTATGATCTTTCCACTAACCACTGCATTCTGGACCTGAATCAAGAAAAATTATTATATTGTTTTTCAACCTCAAGGTATCTTTACACTATTAAAAGCATGAACAAATACCTAAACAAGTCATTATTATCGTATGGTATGTATATTTTTTTCAGAGTTTGAATTTGTAGACTGCATGAAAATGGTTATGCTTCACTAACCTAGCTTTTGCTACTTGGACATGCTAACGTTACTTAATCATGTTACCTAGCTAAATGATAAATTATATTTATCATATATAATAAATATATCATATAATAAATGATAAATTATATATATCATAACATCTCGAAGAGATAGCTCTATTGCAGCTTACTAGCATCAAGGTTATAACTAGCTCTAGCTCTAAACAGAACCCGATATTACAGGTATATATATATATATACAGTACCAGTCAAAAGTTTGAGTACACCTGCTGGAAACTAGGTTTATCTCATAATTGACAATGTTTTACACCATATAAGTTTCTTTAAATACTTGAAAATTACATTAAAATAAACAAAAGGAACAACAAAGCAATGTTCAATCAAATTTAATTGAAAATTGAATCTTGGATTCCTCAAAATAGCCACCCTTTGCTGTGATAACAGCCTCACAAACACGGGCCATTCGGTTAATACGTTTCAGCAGGAAATCACCCGATATGTCTTCCCAGCTCTCCTGCAGCAATTCCCAGAGGCACTTGTGGGTTGCTTTGCTTTGACTGTTCTGTCCAGTTCATCCCATACAAATTCTATGGGATTGAGGTCTGGACATTGGGCAGGCCAGGTCCTTAGTTTGAGTTGTCCTTCACGTTCCCCCTTCACCAGATAGTTCTTGCACAACTTCAAGGTGTGTTTTGGGTCGTTATCTTGCTCAAGAATGAAGGAGTGCCCGCTTAGCCGTAGTCCAGATGGAAGGTGTACTCAAACTTTTGACTGGTACTGTATGATATATGAATTAGAGTAACATGATTGTATTAACCATAAAAAAAGTGTCACTAGCCCTAGCTGCAATAGAGCTATCTCTTCGAGAAAGCGACAAGAATATAATTTATGTTGCCTTGTGCTGGTTTGGACAGAACAATTCACGTATATTCCTGCAGCTCTCCCAAAGAGAGAGCTCTATTGCAGCTAGGGCTAGTGACGCTTTTTATGGTTAATACAATCACGTTACTCTAATTCATATATCCCTACCTTCCAGATAATAGCTGCGGCATGGCTACAGGATTTACATAACCCTGCAATGCAGGAACAGCCAACTGTTTATATCACGCCACTCCCTCTCATCAGGTATGGTACGACGCTACATCCTGTTTCCTGTTTCCGGATTGTTGGATTGTTGGATTGTTTGCTGTTTGCTGTTTGCTCTGTATTGCATCTTGCATTTTACTCTTGCATCTTGCATTTTACTCTTGCGAAAATTAACGTAGCTATATAACGTTAACCGGTATCAACGTTATATAAATATATCACCGCATTAGTTACGAGTTACTGCTTCTAAGGTGTAATCCTTTGTTGCCTTTAAAGGACAGGGACGGGCTTTTGTTTTCTCCTTGTTAGTTTAAATTGGCACAAAAGCTAACAAGGTTTTTGTTTCACCCTCCCAGAAGCAACCTCGAATGAAAAGTAAGTTCGTCGGTTTAACCGATTGGAAAAATTGAATTATTGCGGTAGTCTAGTATAGTTATTTATAAACTAACGTCGTTTATAAACGTAAATTTACGTCGGAAGTTTTTAGTCGTATTTAATATCCGGGGTTTGCTGTTCAGGCGCTCAGCTGTAACGTAGATAGCTAGTATCTTTTAAGCTGTGGATTGTTGATTTTGTATTTATAGGTAGTATATTACAAAGGTTTGATTGTTAAATAGTTGGGCTTAGGTTGTAAACTAACGTTAAAATATAGTATTTATATCAGTAGCTGTGTAAGTGATATAAATAAGAGGCTCTCTAGCTACATTTAGCCTACTACTAACGTTAGAGTCTACTGCCTTCTATCCGGAGCCACCTAGCGTGTTTTTAAGAGTGGTATTGCTGACTCCATCTAGACAGTAAAAAAATCTATACTTAGGAGAGATAGGGAGTCAGCTAGGGTCTAAAATGTGGCCTAAACTTTGTGAGGTGTGCAGGATGATCGCCCTGTTGGAAAGCGATTTTCTTGGGCTGTTCACCTGCCTCCGCTGCAAGCTCATTGAGCATCTTGAAGACAAGATTCTTGTTCTCGAGGGCCAATTGGCTGTATCGGCCGTATCGGCCATACAGAGTCCACAATTGTCAGGGTTCTTAGAACCAATTAGAACGTCCGTTAGGGAGAAGGTGTGCACGCCTAGGCTGGGAGGAGGGAAGAACTTAGAGCAGGCAGGAAGTGAAAGGTGGGTTACAGTCAGAAACATAAGTAGGAAAGGGCTTGCACACCACAAAGGGGCGGCATCTCCAGAGGTTGAGGTGTCCAACAGATTCCAGCCCTTGCAGGAATCTGTGGCCCGTGACCCTGAGAGAGGGGGATGCATGTGCCACAGGACACCCTGATGGCCACATCTCCCAGGGAAAGGGAGTTGTTAGTAGTGGGGATTCCATAATTAGGGGAGTGGACAGCATAGTCTGTTCCCAGGCCAAGGAGACTCGCACGGTGTGTTGCCTGCCTGGTGCCCAGGTTGGAGATCTCCTTGAGCGTGTGGACAAGCTCCTGGCCAAAGCAGAAGGGGATCCAGTGGTCATGGTCCACGTAGGGACCAATGACATGGGAAAGGGCAGGTTGGAGGTCCTGCAAGATAAATTTGAGGATCTAGCAGCAAAGATTAGGAGCAAAACCTCCACGGTAGTCTTCTCGGGAATTCTACCAGTACCACGTGCAAGCAGAGGGAAGCTGAAGTTTATCTATAGGTTTAACACGTGGCTACAATCCTTCTGTAGGAAAGAGGGGTATAGATTTATTGAGCACTGGGACTTCTTCTGGAACAGGGGTGACCTATACAAGCCCGATGGGTTACACCTGAACCGGATGGGTACCTATGCTCTGGGGCAGCGTATGCTTAGGGTAGCGCAGGATTATTTAAACTAGGGATTCGGGGGGGCAGGGAGGATAGAGAGCGAAATGAGTAGGGTGGTGCAGACTGCCCAGATGGAGTCTGTCAAGACTACATATAACAGGGAAAGCATGAATAAAGTCTTGAGTAAACAACATTTTAGCAAGTGTGGCTTGGGATGGAAGGGAGTGAGGGAGCGGGAGAGGAATAGTAGAAACAGTAGCAACGCACGGGTGAGCAAGGATTTGAAGCTCATGTGTTTAAATGCGAGAAGTGTAAAAAATAAATTTTTGGAACTGGAGACTGTCATGTTAAATGGGGGTTATGACATTGTTGGGATTACAGAGACATGGCTTGGCGCAGCGGATGGGGAAGAATATAATGTAGAGGGGTACAAATTGTTTAGGAAGGATAGAACTAATAAAAGAGGAGGGAGAGTGGCCCTTTATGTGAAAGACAATCTTAATGTGCAGGAAATTCCAGGTATAAACCCATTAGTTTCTTGTGAGGACATCTGGATTAGATTATTGGGAGATCGTGAGAAGGGCCTGAATATAGGAGTGTGTTATAGACCTCCAGCTTCAGATAGTAACATAAATAGTACGCTCTTTGATAACATAAAACAAATCTGTGCTGAAGGAGAGACGATAATAATGGGCGACTTCAATTACCCCTCTATCAATTGGGAGATAGTGACAGGTCAGGGCAAATGTGAAGAGGAGTTTATAGATATGGTCAATGACTGCTTTTTGGTACAGTCTGTTACTCAGCCTACAAGAGGGAAATCAATACTGGATCTGGTTTTGTGTAACAATCCTGATAGAATTTGCAGCACAGAGGTAGGAGAACCAATAGGAGCAAGTGACCACAGTGCAGTTATTTTTGATATTTTTGGCAAGTTAAGACAGCCTCCTCTAACTCTCGAATTTTTAATTTTAGATGAGCTGACTTTAATAAAATGAGAGAGAATTTAAGTAATATAGATTGGGTTAAACTTCTAGATTGCAGAACTGTGAATGAAAAATGGACTATATTTAAAAGGGTTATTGTAGATGTACAGTGTAAATTCATAAAAAAAAAAAAAAAAAATAGGATGAAAAAACAGTCTCCACAATGGATGACTAAATCTTTACGGGTGATTTTGAGGCAAAAGAAACAACTGTATAGAGTATATAAAAGGATAACTCAGAGAGAAACAAGTTAGATTATTGTAATATGCGGGCTAAGGCTAAAAGGAAATAAGATCAGCTAAAGGCGGTTTGAAATTAAAATTTCCCAAGATGCAAAAAGTAACCCTAAGAAGTTTTTTCAATATTGTAGTAGAAAAAGGAAAGTTAAAGATGAGGTTAAGTGCATTAAGAATAAGGAAGGAACTTTGGTTTATAATAATAAGGACATTGCAAACACACTAAACAGTTACTTTGTGGAGAGCTTTACTAGAGAAGAGGTTATAAATATGCCTAAATGTATAGACAAGGTACGGAATGTTCTGGAGGACTTTGAGATAAGGGATGTAGAAGTACTACAAAAACTACAAAAACTTAAGACAAATAAGGCAGCAGGCCCGGATGGCATATATCCCAGAGTACTCAAAGAACTTGGGGAAATTATATATCAACCATTGACAGATATTTTCAGTCAATCCATAATCACTGGAGAAATACCAGATGACTGGAAGCAGGGTAGTATAATTCCAATATATAAGAAGGGAGACCGTACTGACCCAGGGAACTATAGGCCTGTCAGTTTAACTTGCATCGCATGTAAAATGCTGGAATGTATTATTAGGGATAAGTTGGAATCATTCTTGAAAAATAATAGTATTTTAAGGGAGAGCCAGCATGGATTTCTCAAGGGGAGGTCATGCCTAACAAACCTCCTGGACTTTTTCGAAGAGGCTACAAAGTGTGTTGACCTGAACCAGGCTTATGATGTTATATATTTGGACTTTCAGAAAGCATTTGACAAGGTACCACATGCGAGGCTCATTGCTAAAATGAAATCAGTAGGAATTGTAGGAGTAGTTTCACAGTGGGTTAAAAATTGGCTGCAAGGGCGAATACAAAGAGTAACAGTAGGTGGGGCCGAATCTGACCTCGGTGCTGTGGGCAGTGGTGTCCCGCAGGGATCGGTGCTGGGACCTCTGCTCTTCCTTATTTACATAAATGATCTGGATATGGACATTAGTAGCAAAATAGTTAAATTTGCAGATGATACTAAACTTGGGGGGTTTGGCAAACAGTTTGGAATCGACAAAAGTAATCCAAGATGATTTAAACAAAATCCAAAAATGGGCAGATACATGGCAGATGACGTTCAATATTGCTAAATGTAAAGTAATGCATGTGGGAAATAAAAACATTAGACAGGAGTATTTTATGGGAGGAGAAAAGTTAGTAGGTGTTCAATTTGAAAAGGATTTAGGAGTTGTAGTGGATCAAAGCCTATCTGCATCAAAGCAGTGTGCTACAGCAGTGAAAAAAGCCAACAGGATGCTGGGATACATAGCAAAAAGTATAGAGTACAAATCAAAGGAGGTTATATTAATGTTATATAACGCCTTTGTCAGACCGCACTTAGAATACTGTGTGCAGTTCTGGGCACCGCACTACAAGAGAGATATTGAAGCTCTTGAAAAAGTCCAAAGAAGGGCAACTAGACTGATACCTGGTATGAAAGGTAAAAGTTATGATGATAGACTTAAGGCACTCAATTTATTTAAACTTAGCAAACGCAGACTTAGGGGGATTTGATTGAGGTTTTTAAATTCCTAAAAGGGATTAACAAAGTAAAATACCAAAGATTTTTTAAGATAAGTGGGGTCAGCAGAACAAGAGGCCACAGGTGGAAATTAGTTAAAGGCAAATTCCGCACAGATATTAGGAAGTTTTTCTTTACACAGAGAGTTGTCAATGCCTGGAACAGCTTGCCAGGTCAGGTAGTAGAGGCAGAAACGCTCGGGCTATTCAAGGCCAGGCTAGATGTAGTACTAGATGTTCTTTAGATTAGGACATGATGAGCCAAGATGGGCCGAACGGCCCGTTCTCATCATTATGTATTCTTATGTTCTTATTACCCAAGCCATTGGTACTCTGGCTAGCCTCAACCTCAGCTTTTAAAAAAGTTAACTTTCCGTCTTTTTTACACAATAATTTCCCAATCTTATTGCTATGTAGGTAATTATAAGCCTCTGTGCTTTTATAATAAAAGCTATACCAAGCTACACACGTAAACACAGTGGATCGGATATCAGTAACAGGTTTACAAAATGACAGCGCTAAGAATCATGGGAAAGGTCAGAGTTCGGGAAAGTGGTCAATATGAAGAGAGCGGATAAATCCATTCTTGTCATTTTCAGTAAATCAAGATTTTTTATTGTGCTTTCTTGGTATAACTTATCAATTCCAAAAAGGGTGACCCTAAAGTAACAGAAAGCCAGATCTACATTTTAAAATATATATCTAATTTCATGTTTTTCAGTTTGTTTTGCATCAAACGCAATCCACAATCAGACTTTTAGAAAAATTGAAATTGGTTCACCCAGAGCGAGACTCAGCCATTGCGTGAACAAACACATTATTTAAAATACATCGCCTTTCTAATTATCCAATTCATTTTGCTTTGCTTTGTATCTTAATTAATAATGCTTGCCCAGCTGGGACTCTCCTGGCCCGGGTCCCCCAGCTTACCAAAGTGTTGCCTTTACTTTGGCAGTTACCTGTATATAATTATATGATAACTGTGATGATTTGCTGCTGTATGTGGCATCAGCTTTTTAAAAAAAAGTAGTATCTCCAAATACACACATTTTCAAGAAAAAAACTGTTTAATTATTACATTACATTAGACAAGTTTTGAATAAATGTAATTTATCACAGAGCCATGAAAAATTGCCAGTAGACACAGCTTCTATTCATGTATCAAACTCAAAAATTGAGATGCACAGTTTTTTACAATGAAAAAATGTCCCCAAAGAAAATGATCTATTTACAAGGGCTGACCCTATTGATGGCATACAAAAAGTCCTCTGATTTATTTTAGTTAATTATTACATTTTAGACAAGTTTTGAATAAATGACATTGCCAGTGTAGTTTTTATTATTTTTATACATTTTATATATGGGCCATTCTCCCGAATTGGTTCAAAGTCAGGTTGGAAATATTTTGAAATTTTGTATGTTTTATTCCCAAAACTCCCGTATATATATTGTACCATATCTAAAGTACATATATCCAGTAAAAGTACCGTCAATTTTTATATTGTATTTTCAGACTCTTTTGGAATGTTTTTCCTTTCCTAAAAATGGTCACTACCGAAACATAGTAATACACTATAGTAAAAAAGTATTATATTAACCTGTTAAGATTGTGTTTCCTTCCCTTCTCTAAAGAGTATTTTTACAATTTTTTCTTGAAGGTTTTCACAATTAAATCAATAGAAATGAAATTTTTACCAAATTTCTAAGTTCAATTTATACAATTCATCAAAATCTAAATGCAATCTTTCTCTGTAAAATGCATAACACTGATCATATTGATTTCAGAGTTAATGATTGATTAAATTGAACATACATTTAACCAATCAGTATCATAACATTTTAGTTTATAACTCAATATACTTTATTTTTTACAAAACACCCAGTGTTTCGGTAGTGACTGCACTGTTTCGGTAGTGACCACAGTATTCTGTTTGCAAGGTTGTATCATATTCCCCCAACCTTATTGCTTAATCTTAACTCATAACATGCGTCAATAAAATAATTTTATTTTTGAAAACATAACAATTGTTCATCCATAACCATTTAAAGTACAAACATGACTTATCAATGGAAAATAATTACCCAAGTGGGTTCAGTAAAAGAGAAGAAGAAAATATTGACAAATAACATTGATATTATGCTGTTGCTGTCAGGCTTCTGAACGCTAACTAATGTATCCTCGAAAGGTCTGTAACAAATAGATTCCGCTAGCCGCGAAGCTAATTTTCGCTATGTTAAACTACATTGACTTATGCTAAAAATGTTAGCGATCTAAAAGTCCGCTATTTTTTGCTTTTGGGGTCTTTCAAGATGGACGGGAGGTCCCTCCAAGGCAATGGTAAGGGAAACACTGAAAATACATGATTGAACATTCCATTTTGCTAGCATAACTAAAGAATGCTAGCAAGCACATGGCTAGCAAACAGCTTTGAAAACATCATATTTTGCATAAAACCCCAAAAAGTTTACTTTATTGAAGAGAATATGTGTTCCATTCTTAAAGTTACACACTGATTTTCTGACTTTGGAACACATCTATTTCAAAATGATGGGATTTAACTACTTACCATTACATTTTGTCACTACCGAAACTCTACCATAGGTTTCGGTAGTGACGGTTTCGGTAGTGACAATTCTAAAACTTTGAGCATAACTAAAGAATGCTAGCAAGCACATGGCTAGCATACACATCTTTGAAGAGGTGTACACACATAAAAACATAATATTTTGCATAAAACCCCCAAAAGTTTACTTAATTGAAGAGAATATGCGTTCGGTGGTGACGATTTTTTAAGTTACACACCGATTTTCAGACTTTGGAACACATTTATTTCAAAAGTATGGGATTTAGCTACTTACCATGCAGCCATGAGGGACAGGGAGGCAGTGTCACTGCCTGGTCAAAAATGCAGGGGTGTGGCTAAAAACCAGGCTCAGCCAATGGACTAAAACTATGGGGTTTCGGTAGTGACATGAAAACGGGGACAAGATTTTTTTGTATAGTTTTTAATTAAAAAATTAAACCCACAATAAATCTAAATCTTTCAACTTCTGTTTAAACTTAATCATAAAGATCTTTGAAATAACACCATTGAACAAAATCTAAAAAATGTTTTAAGTGTTATTTACATACATTTAAATTTAGGGGTCAGGGTTTGGGACAACTACTTCCCAATAGAAAGTACCCTAGAAATGATGTTTTTTTTTAAATTGAGCTTATCACTATCTCATTTAATGCCTTGGGTTTAAATAGATCATAACATATTCTTAGTAAATATCTATGTCTGAATACTTAATTGTTTTGTTAAATAGTTTTTCTTGTTGTGGGACCGCACTTTGAACCAATTCGGTAGAATGGCCCATATACACCGATAAGCTTTGATTTGAGTGCCCAAATGTTCAACTTTAAATAAATGGCCCATTCTCTTTTTCTCTCTTGTTACACCTGAGTGAAGTCATAGTGTGGAGGGCGTCAGTCTCAGCCACGTGGGAGTGGCATGGTTGCCTGTGTGTTTACATGTTGTGGAGGCCTTTGGAGCAGGTAGACTTTCCGGGGGCAGGTTTGGCACTCTCACAGGGTGTGAGAGTAAACCGTGGCCCGGAAGGTTGCTCCAAAGGCCATAATTGGTTTAATTATTATTTAATTGGTGTCAATCAGTCAATTGATATGGAAGTCAATTGGCTGATTGGGTGTCTGTGTGAGTGAATGATTGTTATTGGGTGATTGCCTCACGAGTCCCACCTGAGACTAAGCCTATTTAAGAGTAGGTGGGGCGAGTGGGGAATCAGTTAGTCTTGTCTTGTCATTATGTGTGAGTGTTGAAAGTGAGACTTGTCTGTGTCTTGAGGGGTGTGTGAGTGTGCGTGCACGTATGTTGTGTTGTGGAGCGTTGTATTGTGGAGTGATGTTGGATGTTTGTGGAGTTTTGTGTGTGTTTGTTGAAAGTGACTGAGTAGAGTGCTTCTTGTGTGTGTGGGAAAGAGGGAGAGGGGGCGCACTAAGAGTGTCCGCCTCTCTCCCTCGGTGTGATCGTGATAGAGAGCGAGAGGGCGCCCTGAAGGAGGGCACCTCTCGCCCTTGGTTTTATTTGTGATTGAAAGAGAACTCGCACTCGGGCAGTGGAGAGTGTTTCTGGGCAACAGCCCGAGAACTCTCACTGGAAGAGTGGAGAGTGTCTCGGGGGCTGGTTGCCAGAACTCTCACTGTGGGGAGTGGCGAGTGTCTCTGTATGAATGGGTGGGAAGCACTTGAAAGGTCACTGGATATGTGTGTGCCTGGGGAGGTTCCAGGGGAACTCCGGAGGAAGAGGCGCGGTGTCCCGTAAATTTGTATTATTTTAGTTTGTTATTTTAGTTTGTTGTTTTTACCCGAAAGCTTTGCGGCAAGTAGGGTGAAGATTTTGCGTCTGTGTTTGTGTTTGTCTTTGTTATATGTTAACCTGCTACTCCCACTGTCTCTTCCCCATGTCTGGGGGGAGAGACAGAATTATTATTTTTTGATCTGGGCCCGTATTCACAAAGCATTTTATCTTACCACTAGGAGTATTTCTAAATCGCACTAAAACCTTTTAGTTAGGAGTCCCACCTTAAAACCTATTCACAAAGCTGCAAAGACAAACTCATACTAAGGAATTCCTAGAATTGTCAAGCTAAGAGTGAGGTCGTGGTTGACGTCATTGCTAGGGATGACGTTGTTTCTCATGAACGAGCTTACTCAGAATGCCCACAGCGATTGGCTGATATAGGGGATGGGTCATCATAGAGAAATAGTTTTTCTGCCGCTGTTACATTTTAAAGTAGTAATTCCCTAAATCTCGATGCAGTTACAGTGAAGAGATAGACAACCATGTATGTTTTGGTTTGCTTTGTTTTTCATACTAAATGCCTTTCTGGGAGGCAGGTTTTTAAAAACGCGACCAAATTAAATAAAATAGAAACATTAGCAATCTTTTAATTTTTTATTAAATTAATTCAGGCATAAAACCACCCTAGTTAAATCGCCTAAGGCGTACTGAATCTAAAAATGTATTTTGTGAAATTTTACAATACAACTTACATTGAAAAACTGAAATTATCATTCATCCGAAACGTGCCTTTGGCCCCCATTATTATTTTTTTTGCTGATCCGAAAAATGATCCGATGCACCCCTATTATATTCGAATAAAGATTCTAAAATACAAATGTAGGCTACGTGTCATTGATTTAACATGAAACCAAGAATACTGACTAGTAAATTGGTTACATGTCTGCATCTCGTAAACAATCAGCGGGTATCTATATATAATATATATAATATAATATATATAATACCCTCGCGATTGAGGCGGTACCTTTTTATGAGCTCTGTATCATTCAATATCTCCAGTGTTGACGCGATTGCGACAACGATTGCCGCCAGCAGCAGATTTTCGGATCGCCGTGAGTAGGTCTTTAGCGACTTAGAAGTCCTCTTGCCTGCTTCTAACTTCTCCTGGACTTAGGAGCTGTTTTTAGCTCTCAAACCCTTTGTGAAATACTCTTATCCCAAAAATGTAGGACTCCTAAATTTATGAGTGACACGCCCATTATTTTTCGGACTTGCTCCTAAATTGCGGAGTTACGACCAACTTTTACCCTTAAAATGCTTTGTGAATACGGGCCCTGGTCCGTAGACCGACAAACTCCACTCCGTGTATCCAGTCTGCTCTGTTCCCATCCAGGGTTTGTCACGTGGCATGTGACACATAGGTACTTAGCAAATCGCTGTAGCATGGCCCTGCTAACATCTGGCCACGCAGATGTTGAGAACCTAGAATTACCTCAGGTGGGAGGTGTACACAATGTCCAGGTGTTACTTAACATGGTTGTGATTTGGGAAGCAGGCAGAATACTGTCTCTGTTTAGTGAGGGTATCCAGCAAACTAAATCCAGCATAAGCATTCCATTTACCAACATAGCATTACAGTTTAGTCATATGGGGTTTTGAAAAAAACTTTATTTATTGCAGAGCTATGAAACAATGACAATACATTGAGCTGGATGATAACTTCCAATGTGTTTGAAAAAGCAAAAGGATAAAAAATGGACATGGACAATTTTTTGCATAACACCAATGTAATGTTACTCTTCTTTTCTATATATATATATAATATATATACAGCTCTGGAAAAAATTAAGAGACTACTGCAAAATGATCAGTTTCTCTGGTTTTACTATTTATAGGTATGTGCTTGTGTAAAAATAAAAATAAAATAAATTATAAAATAAAATAAAAATATTGTCATTTAGAGCATTTATTTGCAGAAAATGACAACTGGTCAAAATAACAAAAAAGACGCAGTGTTTTCAGACCTTTAATAATGCAAAGAAAACAAGTTCATATTCATTTTTAAACAAAACAATACTAATGTTTTAACTTAGGAAGAGTTCAGAAATCAATATTTGGTGGAATAACCCTGATTTGCAATCACAGCTTTCATGCATCTTGGCATGCTCTCCACCAGACTTTCACGTTGCTGTTGGGTGACTTTATGCCACTCCTGACGCAAAAATTCAAGCAGCTCAGCTTTGTTTGATGGCTTGTGACCATCCATCTTCCTCTTGATCACATTCCAGAGGTTTTCAATGGGGTTCAGGTCTGGAGATTGGGCTGGGCATGACAGGTTCTTGATCTGGTGGTCCTCCATCCACACCTTGATTGACCTGTCTGTGTGGCATGGAGCATTGTCCTGCTGGAAAAACCAATCCTCAGAGTTGGGGAACATTGTCAGAGCAGAAGGAATCAAGTTTTCTTCCAGGATAACCTTGTATGTGGCTTGATTCATGCGTCCTTCACAAAGATAAATCTGCCCGATTCCAGCCTTGGTGAAGCACCCCCAGATCATCACTGATCCTCCACCAAATTTCACAGTGGGTGGGAGACACTGTGGCTTGTAGGCCTCTCCAGGTCTCCGTCTAACCATTAGACGACCAGGTGTTGGGCAAAGCTGAAAATTGGACTCATCAGAGAAGATGACCTTACTCCAGTCCTCTACGGTCCAATCCTTGTGGTCTTTTGCAAACCTCAGCCTGGCTCTTCTTTGTTTCTCATTGATGAAGGGCTGTTTTCTAGCTTTACACGACATCAGCCTTGCCCGTAGGAGCCTGTTCCGAACCGTCCTTGCCGTGCACTTCACCCCAGCTGCCGTTTGCCATTCTTTTTGTGGGTCACTTGATGTCAAAAGCAAGTTGCGGCATTATTTGGAGTGAGCCCTAATACCATCTCCAAACTGAAGGCCAAGTTCCATGAAACGGGGGATGTCAGAGACAGACCGCAAAGTGGGCGTCCCAAGAAGACAACACCCGAAGAAGACCGGTTCCTCACCCTTTCAGCACTTAGGAACCGTAGTCTTCTACAGATTTGCAGTCAAGGTTTGCAGGACGATATGGCACACGGCTCTCGGCCCAGACAATCCGGAACAGACTGCACGCAGCCAATCTCCGGGCTCATTCAGCTGCCAGGAGGCCTGCCATGACTGCCCTTCACCATCAGGCCCGTTTGCGCTGGTTTCGGCAACACCTGCACTGGAACCTGAACATGTGGAGGAACGTTATGTTCAGCGATGAGTCCAGATTCTGCCTACGGAAGTTGGATCGTAGGGTCAAAGTGTGGAGAAGACGGGGAGAACGCTATGCTGATTGCTGCACCGATAGAGTAACACCTTTTGGTGGAGGCAGTGTGATGGTGTGGGGCGGCATCTCCATCACTGTAAAAACGAGGCTTGTCATCATTGGAGGTAATCTCAATGCAGGGAGATATCGAGATGAGATTCTGCAACCAGTGGCAATCCCATATCTCCACAGTCTGGGACCGAACTCCATCCTCCAAGATGACAACGCCCCCACAGAGCGGGGTTTATCAGAGACTACCTCCAGAATTTGGGAGTAGAGAGAATGGAATGGCCTGCCAACAGTCCTGACCTCAACCCAATTGAACACTTGTGGGATCCGCTTGGGCGTGCTGTTTGTGCTAGAGTGACCAATACAACCACGTTGGCTGACTTGCGACAAATCCTGGTTGAGGAGTGGAATGCCATCCCACAGTAGTGTGTGACCACGCTGGTGACCAGCATGAGGAGGAGGTGCCAGGCTGTTGTGGCTGTGTATGGTTCTTCCACACGCTACTGAGGCTCCTGATTGTTTGTTAAATGAATAAATTGTAAAATTGCCAATATGTCTTGTTTCTTCCTTGTTACTGATAGACTTCAATCATCCAATCCACCAAACAACACCAAACAAGAGGCAATAGGAACAGCAGAATAAGCTGTTTGGCATTGGCAGAGAAGATTTGGCACATTTTTCATGGGCGCAACCCACATACTCAGCTGTGCTGCTCATCCCACAAATGCATGTTCCTTACAAATGGGGCACTATTTAAAAGGGAAATAAATAGGCTTTCCAACAGTATAAGATTTATTGCCAAGAAGCATTGTTACAACAGAGAAATAATCTACCAAACACAAATTTCCTAACTTTTTGTTCGATGTTTATATGTATAAAACAATTTTTTTTATATGTATAAACAAGATTTTTTTGAGGTTCAGTATAGTACCTATCCCCTAGTCTATACTTGTCTAAATTGACATTGCATCTGCATGGGGTCTGCTGTTAAAAGAGTTTTCGCGATGCATTCATCAGAGAGCTTTCGTGTTCACCAGAGTGTCTATGGGAATCTATTTACAGTTATAATATTTCAGCTCACTTTAGTGTTGCACCTGTGTTACAGTCCTGACCTTAAAGGGTGGCAGTGTAGTATAATGGTTGGGAAACTGGGCTTGTAATACAAAGGTTTCAAGCTTGATTCGCAGTTGGGGCACTGCAACTGTACCCTTGAGCAAGATATCTGAATTGTTTCAGTAAATATCTCCTCTCATTTCATCTTCAGCCGCTTATTCCTTGTCAGGGTCGCGGGGGGGCTGGAGCCTATCCCAGCATGCATTGGGGCGAGAGGCAGGAATACACCCTGGACAGGTCGCCAATCCATCGCAGGGCACTACATACATCATTCACTCACACACTCATACCTATAGGGCAATTTAGACTCTCCAATTAGCCTAACGTGCATGTCTTTGGACTGTGGGAGGAAACCGGAGTACCCGGAGGAAACCCACGCGGACACGGGGAGAACATGCAAACTCCACCCAGAAAGGCCCCTGGCCGGGATTTGAACCCGGGACCTTGTTGCTGTGAGGCGACAGTGTTATCCACTGCACCACCGTGCCGCCCTCAGTAAATATCCAGCTGTATAAATGGATTGTATGTTAAGAAATATAATCGAGTCACTCTGGATAGAAGCATCTGCTAAATTCTTATAAAGTAATGCAATGCATCAAAGGGAAAGATGGCTGCTCTGTCTCGCTGCATTCTCACGGCTTAGATATGGTTCAATTCATAGGCCCCTCATGAGCCTATTAAAATTGTTAATTTCCTATGTAATTATGGTACTTTTAATTGCACTGCTGTTATAGCACTGAATAGCTTTGAATGTCCCAAAAGTGTGTGAGATACTGCAATAATACACATTGGGAATAGTATATTGGCACTGTTTTATATTTGCAATAAAAAACGTGTTCAAGAAAAAAAAACAATCATGGTGGGGAAAAAACTAATTTAGCGCACAAAGATTGTTGTATGCATATGGTTTAATGTAATTTGAAACAATTCATAAACATATTGTAGCAGTGATTGCCACAATGGAGTCAGATTAATGTTTCCCTATTCTCAGCATTGCAGCAGCCAACAACCAATGAAATTGTCATGCTAATTAAGTGTTGCATGTTTAACATGTAAGCTACCGATTGTTCTAATGCTGCTTCACTGTCCTTGGATTGAATGATGGGGATATGGGTGCAGTCCATAGCTCCTAGTAATTGGGGGAAACCTACCATTCAGAAAAAATGGGTAGGGTATTTTGGAGATCTGGAAAATTAAATGTATTGATTAACATTGCAACTCTAAATTGTGAAATGGTTCTGGATACAGGGGACTGACTCACTTCTGAACCCAGACCAGTGGTACACTGAAAGGAGCTAGTTGTGTAAACATGTAATGTGCTAGTGACCTTAAAGTATTTCAAATAATTATTTGACTCCAGTCTGCACATGCATTGCCAATAAACACTAGCCTTTGACCCTGCATATATATATGAGATATTATTCATAACCTGGCTGTAGAAACAATGTGCACACATCTGACAGACCTGGAAAAGCAGAGCTGGGTTACACTGCTGTCTGCAGATATGGAAACGTGGGTTAGCATTTTCAGCATCCACATTTTGAGTTTGTCATTTCTGCAGTGGATCTATCATTTGTTGAGTTGGTTTGTCCTGTATGTTGTTACCACACAATTTAAGACATGTCACTCATACCCACGCTAATGTTTTGTGTGCAATCAATTCCATTAGCATGTTGCATGATTATCCCCACTGTGAAAAAGGTTAATCACCGTAGCCTATACATGAGTTCAGTGTTCTGTAGGCCATATGCAGGGTTTGACTGATTGATGGTAATTTTATATTTATTTTCAGAAGTGCTTTTCCACCTCTTGAATATTTTTATACTAATACCTTAGACAGGCAATACCTTGGAGCTTTCAAATGTAGATTTTTTATATGTTCATGCAGAAAGAGTGAAGCATTTTTAAGAATACATAATGACAAGAACGTGCCGTTCACCCATCTAGGCTCGTCATGTCCTAATCTAAAGAATATCTGGTACTGCATCTAGCCTGGACTTGAATAGCCTAAATGTTTCTGCCTCTACTACCCGACCTGGCAAGCTGTTCCAGGCATTGACAACTCTCTGTGTAAAGAAAAACGTCCTAATATCTGTGCCTTTGCCTTTAACTCATTTCCAACTGTGGCCTCTTGTTCTGCTGACCCCACTTATCTTTAAAAATCTTTGGTATTTCACTTTGTTAATCCCTTTTAGGAATTTAAAAAGCTCAATCAAATCCCCCCTAAGTCTCCGTTTGCTAAGCTTAAATAGATTGAGTGCCTTAAGTCTATCATCATAAGTTTTACCTTTCATACCAGGTATCAGTTTAGTTGCCCTTCTTTGAACTTTTTCAAGAGCTTCTATATTTTTCTTGTAGTGTGGTGCCCAGAACTGCACACATAATTCTAAGTGAGGTCTGACAAAGGCATTACATAACATTAATATAACCTCCTTTGATTTATACTCAATACTTTTTGCTAGGTATCCCAGCATCCTGTTGGCTTTTTTCACTGCTGTAGCACACTGCTTTGATGCAGATAGGTTTGATCAACTACAATTCCTAAATCTTTTAAAAATTGAACACCTACTAACTTTTCTCCTCCCATAAAATACTCCTGTCTAATGTTTTTATTTCCCACATGCGTAAGTTTACATTTAGCAATGTTGAATGTCATCTGCCATGTATCTGCCCATTATTTGATTTTGTTTAAATCATCTCGGATTACTTTAGTCGATTCCAAACTGTTTGCCAAACCCCCAAGTTTAGTATCATCTGCAAATTTAATAATTTTGCTACTAACATCCATATCAAGATCATTTATGTAAATAAGGAAGAGCAGAGGTCCCAGCATCGATCCCAGCGTGACACCACTGCCCACAGCACCGAGGTCAGATATGGCCCCACCTACTGTTACTCTTTGTATTCGCCCTTGCAGCCAATTATGAACCCACTCTGAAACTACTCCTGCAATTCCTACTGAATTCATTTTAGCCATGAGCCTCTCATGTGGTACCTTGTCAAATGCTTTCTGAAAGTAGAAATAATATCATAAGCCTGGTTCAGGTCAACACACTTTGTAGCCTCTTCAAAAAAGTCCAGGAGGTTTGTTAGGCATGACCTCCCTTTGAGAAAACCATATTGGCTCTCCCTTAAAATACTATTATTTTTCAAGAATGATTCCAATTTATCCCTATACATTCCAGCATTTTACATGAAATGCAAGTTAAATTGACAGACCTATAGTTCCCTGGGTCAGTACGGTCCCCCTTCTTATATATTGGAATTATACTACCCTGCTTCCAGTCATCTTTATTGACAGTTCAAAGATTATACAAAATTAAAATTATTAGATTAGTTCAAAGATTATACAGGACATAAGGCAAAGCTCTGGACTCAGTTATAACAAATTGAAGTGTTAGAGAACATTTAAAGAAAGAGAACATTTAAAAAGCTGCAATATATATTTTTTAAATAGAAGAAAGAGAAAAAAAACCTGTGTTTGGGCAAAATGGGCAAAAACGTAAATGTTTTTACTAAACTTGTTTCTACTGCAGCTCAACTCAACTGTCTAAACAATAATCCTGTGCATATTTAGACTGTGATTTATACATACTTATACGTACAGGTAACTGCCAAAATAACAGTAACAATTGAGTAAATTAAAACGGCCCTCCCCTTTCCATCAAGCCTCCCTCCACCCAGCTGAAACACCTCCTAGGGCCATTTGAGTGTCCCCCTCAGGTTACCAAAGTGTTGCCTTTACTTTGTAAGTTAGCTGTATATAATTCTATGATCACTATGATGATTTGCTGCTGTATGTGTGTGCCTTTATTATGGCAGTTACCTGTTGCCGAAGGGCAACTAAACTGATAGAAGGGCCACTAAACTAAACTGGTATGAAAGGTCAAAGTTATGATGATAGACTTAAGGGACTCAATCTATTTAAGCTTAGCAAACAGAGACTTAGGATTTGATTGAGGTTTTTAAATTCCTAAAAGGGATTAACAAAGTGAAATACCAAAGATTTTTTAAGATAAGTGGGGTCAGCAGAACAAGAGGCCACAGGTGGAAATTAGTTAAAGGCAAATTCCACACAGATATTAGGACGTTTTTCTTTACACAGAGAGTTGTCAATGCCTGGAACAGCTTGTTAGGTCGGGTAGTAGAGGTAGAAACACTTAGGCTATTAGTACTAGATACATTTTAAATTTACATTTTAAGCATTTAGCAGACGCTCTTATCCAGAGCGACTTACAAGATGTGCATAAATACATGGTAGGAACAATCATACTACGCGCAAGAGATCAGTGCAGTAATACAGCGATAGACATCATTGCAGGCAGCTGTGTACCATACCTGTAACACTAGGAAGGAAAAGGTTATTTTATTTTTATTTTTATTTTTTTAATTAAATGGAGTAAGCAGGGGTATATGGTGTTGAGCAAGTAGGCAGTGGTGATGACAATTAGCTAGCTGTACAGAGTTCAGTGGTAGTGGAATCTGAACAGGTTTAGAGTCTCTTGTGGAAGAAGGCAAGTGATTCCGCGGTCCTGACCGATTGCAGAAGATCATTCCACCAGCGAGGGGTCAGGACAGAGAAGAGACGAGACGAGACTAGACCATGAGGAGCGGCTGCCAGGTGCCCGGAGGGATGGGGCAGTCAGTTTGCCTGAGGAGGTGGAACAGAGGGGTCTGGCTGGGGTGTAGGGAGTGATGAGTGACTGGAGGTATGGGGGAGCAGTACCTCTAGCCGCTTGAAAAGCAAGCACCAGTGATTTTAATCTGATGCGTGCCGCGATGGGGAGCCCGTGCACAGAGGAGAGTAAAGGGGTGACGTGGGTGAACTTCGGCTGGTTGAACACCTGACGAGCGGCAGCATTCTGGACTAGTTGCAGTGCCTTGATGGCACAGGCCGGTGGGCCTGCCAGCAAGTAATTGCAGTAGTCCAGACGTGAGATCACCAGGGCCTGGACCAGGAGTTGTGTGGCCTCTTGGGTGAGGAACGGTCGGATTCTCCGGATGTTGTGGAGGGAGAATCGGCAGGTCCGAGTGATCGCTGCACTGTGGCCCGAGAAGCACAGCTGGTTGTCTAGGGTCACTCCAAGACTCCTGGCAGACTGGGATGGAGACACTATGGAGCCTTCAACGGTGATTGACATATCAATCATCGGGGAGCCCTTCGCTGGGAGGAAGAGCAGCTCTGTCTTCCCCAGGTTCAGCTTCAGGTGGTGGGTGGACATCCATGCGGAGATGTCAGCCAGGCATGCAGAGATCCGTGCCGGGACCTGGGTCTCAGATGGAGAGAAGGAGAGAAAAAGTGTCATCGGCATAACAGTGATAGGAAAAACCATGAGCAGAGATAACAGAACCAAGTGACTTGGTGTACAGGGAGAATAGGACAGGGCCTAGCACTGAGCCCTGCGGAACTCCAGTAGAGAGGTTGTGGGGAGAGGAGAGGGATCCTCTCCAGGCCACCTGGTAGGACCGGTCAGCCAGGTAGGACTCGAACCATATCAATGCAGATCCAGAGATTCCCATCTCGACGAGAGATGAGAGCAGGATCTGGTGGTCCACGGTGTGGAATGCAGCTGGAAGATCAAGGAGGAGGAGGACGGAGCTAAGGGATTGGGACTTAGCCACATGAAGAGCCTCAGTGACCGCAAGGAGAGCAGTCTCTGTGGAGTGGCCTGCCTTGAACCCAGATTGGTTAGGATCAAGCAGGTCATTCTGTAGGAGATGAGCAGACAGTTGGTTATAGACAGACTGCTCGAGTGTTTTAGAGAGGAATGGGAGGAGAGAGACAGGTCGGTAGGTTGAAATGACAGCAGGATTCAGAAAGGGTTTTTTTGAGGAGGGGGACAACATGAGTGCATTTGAGGGAAGAGGGGACAGAGCCAGAGGAAAGATAAGAGTTAATAATATTGGAGACAAAGGGTAGGATGATACTCTTTAGATTAGGACATGGCAAGCCTAGATAGGCCGAACGGCCCGTTCTCGTCATTATGTATTCTTATGTTCTTATGTTCTGTATGTTGCACTTGTTAGGAGGTATCAATTATACAACAATCATGTAGCATCATATAAATGTACTAATGTATTAATGGTTCCTTTGTGAGAACAATATTTATATAATATTAAAAATAGTAGCTTGCATCATTCTAAATGCCCAGTCCTCCAGTGAGAGTAACGTTACACTATGTCAGATCTCTCACAGGGTTTTGGAGTGATCAGTTCCCTGACTCCCTCACATTGTTGCTGAGAATCAATGCAGCTGAGACTCTTGACCCCAGAGCAAGGCAGAAGATCAAAACAAATGCCAGTGGTAGAATACATTTGTCTCTTCACAGGATGTGGGAAAACCTAAAGATGAATACTACATTTGAGGCATTGAATTTTCTTTGATGGGGAAAAGTCAAAACAAACAAACGAGCAGTGGAGAAGCCGGACCACATCAAAAAAGTTGAATGACTAACAGAGTGATTTAAAGAAAATGGTCATGGTCCAAAGACAATTCTTCTATCAATTTAACAGCCCAGTATGCACACGATAAAATCAGCCGCTCACCTGTTGACAGCGTATTGGAAATTATAGAAGGAGCTGGTCTCCTGCACCAACCCGTCTTTCAGGTGAGGCTCAAGGAATTCATACACGCAGCAGGATGCTAGTTCTTTACAATGAAAAACGTCGCTTGAAAAATACGCTGGGAAAGCGGAAACTGAAGATCAGCAACTTCCGGGACGTATTGTTGTGAAGCAATTTATTTTCAATGTAATGCAAGCTTTCCTCCATCCTGTTGAAGAAAGTAACAATTAAAGCATTTAAAAAGTGGTTGGGATTTATTTTTTATTATTATTTGGAGATAAGCAAACCCCTTTATTAAGCAATCTGGCGATAGCCAAATTCACCATATTTCGCCCAACCATGTTTTCAAACATTTTAATTGTTACTTTCTTCAACAGGATAAAGGAAAGTTTGGAAATGGATGGCTTTGAAATGGAGATACGGTCAGGCAGTCTGCCCTTGAACTACAATCCTTTACATGTTTTAAATGTGTCAATTAATAGCATTTTTATTGCTTTTCATTTTTTTCCTTTTATAAATAAAATATGTTGTGGTAAGCAAGTTCCTGTACAAGACAGTGATCATATTGTGGAATGAATTTGATAAATTAATTAATGTTACATTTTGATTGTGAAAGATTGAAAGATTTGTCTTCTTGACCTCCCTCTCAAAGTGGTTATAAAATTAGAAGGGGAGGGGGGGTCAAAGGTCAAGCTGCCTGGCAGACAAGTCTGAGTGACCATTCTCCTTCAAAAAATAAAACGCAATGAGTTGTCCTGACTTGCAAATGAGCTCAGGGTTGGCCTTACACAAGCCCAGAGAAAAGTGGAAAATAGGCTTGGACACAATTCTCCATAAAGAAGGCCTAGGGTACAATCTGTTCTGAATCACATTTTGAAGGGTGTGAGAGTTCAGGCAGAGCATAATCACAGCAGGCCCACTGACAGTAGAATTTTAAAAAGCCCACTCGAAAAGGCGTTATCCCTGCACCTCTCATCTCATGCAGCTTTGTGCTGCTGCGAGTGGCTGTGATTTCCATTATGGCATAATTATGTTATCACGTTCCTTCCTCAGCTATGCCAGGTTTAAAATCAAGCTGGCTTCAGGCAAGCAAAAAAAACAAGGTCTGTTCTTTTGGTTGGATGTGTGAACCTTGCAAAAACTTAACCTTGGAGTTCCTTCAACTTTTATGCACGAGGGACATCAATTCTGACAGATCGAGCCAGAATATATCCGTGAACGTTTGAAGGTTGAAATAAACTTTTTTCAGACTTTTTTCTTACAAAATTTCCAATTTTTTGCGAAGGGCTGAATTGCTAGGAAAAGTTCTTTTTTTATGCATATTGATTTTCATAGTAGGTGATGAAATCTAAATGATACTTTGATATTACAGTATTTAACATGCTACTTTTATATTATACACACACCACACAACCATGGGAGTTTAGACCGGGAAGAGTGACGGGTGAAATATAAAAACACACAGGACGGGATATGGTTCCCATGGCTAATTCACTGCAACATTTACTTTTTGCAGAACACAATAAACTGCAAGAGCTCAAGAAGACAAATGGTAGCTCATGATCAAGCCAAATTGAACAGCCTTACTCCCTCTCTAAAGTTGGACAGCTAAGCTGCTTACTGACAGCACACAGTAAGGAATAAACAAAAATAAGCAAGGTTCTTTAGTAAGTGAAACAACATTTTACATTTTTACATTTTAAG